>UELV01086601.1:0-10042 GCA_900490015.1 Megastigmus stigmatizans | reverse complement strand
CCCCCCCCCCCTCACGAATCGGAGGCGGATACCTGCAACGGGAATAATTTATACGCCGCTTATAATTAAACAAAATACACGCAAACCGTGTGCGAAGAAGTCTAATAATAATCGGATCACCCCGACGGAAGCCGGCCGCAAAACCTTTTATCGGATTAAATTGAGAAAATATAGCGCCTGCTTAAATACACGTCTGATAAGTCGAGCGAATAAAAAATTATATCCGGCAAATCCTGTTATTTCAGAGCTCGAGCAATTCGCACGCAGCAAGCGCCCACCACACACGCGCGCGTCTCTAAAAAACAAGGAAAGAGCATAGCTTCTACATATAGTCTCGCAAACGATCCGAAAAAATTTCGCGCTAAAAGCATCGGTGTTCGACAGGCGAATAAGGCTAAAAGCCCCCCTGCGCTGAAATCTATTTGTACCGGCGCTGTACACAAGCGCTTCCCCCAGTAAATATAATCCTTAAAGTATTCCCCAGGCGCATTTGAGGTGAATAAAAGAAAAGAAAAAACAAAAAGAGAATTGAGCTGCTCGCGTACGTGCTAAAATAAATGTTCGAACGTTTTCTCGCTTTCTCAGCTGGTCGGGCGCTGACTGGGCGAGCTGCTGCTGCTGCAAAATTACGCGGCGAGTCTAAGGAGCGCCTCGAGACCATCGAGTTCGCGGCTGCAGCGGAGGTGCAGAAAAGACGTCGGTATGCAGTGGATTATTCGAAAAGGCTTCTGTTTTCGCGCCTCGCTCGCCGAGCTGTTATAGGGCCGATAACGAGGCGCACGTGTGCAGCAGCGCCGGAGAGAGAAGAGAAATTAACCCGCCAGAGGTAGACGACAGATAATAAAGTGAGCTTGGCCCGAGGTTATAAAGTGTATACACCCGAAAGCGAAGTTTGTTTTAGGAGCGCGGGGAAAAAGTGTCTGCGGAGAACGTAAATTGGGAAATATCAGAGCGAGGCTCTACTCTTGCTGTTTTACCATTTCGGGGACAAACATGGGAAATAATTTAAAAAAGTTTCCGATGTGTTTAATTTGCGAGGGATAAATTAAGGAATGTGTACGAGATAAGCAGTCTAGAAAAAGATGAGAATTAGAGCGATGAGAGTGTGTGCGTCGTTCTAGGCGTGTTAAAACATTTGGCGCTCGGAGAAAACGGGACTGTTTATGGGGCTTTGCAACAAAAAAAGTCGGATGAAAAATATCGCGGCGGAAGTTGAAGGAATAATGGCCGCTGCCGCGGTATTGTGCACGTGTCTTACCACACTTGACTAATTCTACTTGTTGCGTGGCCGCCAGCATAGTTTTCGCCTCTCATAATCAATCTTGGCCGAGCTCCACCCCCCGAGTTTGTAAACTTTTTCCAAACAATTTTTCCGGTAATAAATTACGAAACTTCGCTTTGTGTATTCATATTTGTAACGGATTCTTTAGCGCGCGCATTCATCACGTTTGCAATAACAAGGTGACGGGAATTAAAAGTCATCGACGAAAATCCTGAGCATTCTCGTTATTTTTTACAGTAAAATACTTGAAAATTCTTGGAATAGATGGAAACTAAATGTTGAACAGTATAAGCAAAGAAATATCGTACACAGTTCTTTTCGAACGT
The DNA here is from genome assembly GCA_900490015.1 of Megastigmus stigmatizans. Classification (NCBI taxonomy): domain Eukaryota; kingdom Metazoa; phylum Arthropoda; class Insecta; order Hymenoptera; family Megastigmidae; genus Megastigmus; species Megastigmus stigmatizans. Next base: position 8,434 of record UELV01086601.1, on the reverse strand, counting down.
AAATCTGCTTAACGCAATTAGACGAAAGAGAAACGCGTAAGTCAGAAACGCTTATTTCCATTATTCAGCAGCTTTTTAAACGAACAGCTATACCACTATTTCCATGGAAAATCATTAATAATTGAACGTAGTCCGGCCCTTATTAAAGCGATGCTCTGCAAAAGCCCTTTTAATTAGTATAAACATTTGACGCGTGAGGAATGGCTAATGAAAAGCGCGTCGGCGGGAGATCGACTAAATTTCAACGACATTTGCGGTCTACATTCGGAATAAACGGACTGATCTACTTATTTATACAGTCGACCGTGTGCTGTAAACTTTTCCGCTACTCTGATATCAGCTACTTTTACGTGAAACATGAGATTACATTTATGCTCTTCGCATCGAATGGATATTTACATCAACATGTTTGTGCAATACAATATGGCGTGACTGTTGTAAAAGTTACGTAGCTCTGATATGCAGTTGTCAGTTTGTTGTTGATGAGAGTTAAATGCAATCGACTGAAATGATACGGTATCGATAAGGCTAATCATTCAATTATAGTTTTAATTATAGCTCATAATTTTGTAAATAAATTTTAGAAACTTAATGGACGTACTTCAACATTGGCAACACAAAATTTAGTTCAAGAAATCCCAAGCATTTATTTTCCGATATTTTTTGTTTTATTAGAGCTCATCCAATCCATTTTCTGCTTCACCCTGAAGCCATTTTTTGCCCATACTTTTACAAACAGAATAAAGCATCTATAGGAATCTGTCTGACGTACCACGAGATCAACAATATACAGCAATTCAACGAACTCTAACGCTACCAGAAAAATACAGCGCATTTCCAAATGATAGAAACAACATAATCCCCCTCAGCTCTTGGCGCGGTTTGCTCAAACAATGCGTCCGAAGTAGGCCTAACAGTAGCGGCGCGGGCGCAGAGACGTTTTGATTAACCGTCCGCATTCAGGCAATAATGGGGCGAAAGCGTAACACCGGTGTCGCTGACTTCAATCCCCCTCCCCCTTCTCTCTCTCTCTCTCTCATTCTCTCTCTCTCTCTCTCTCTCTCTCTCTCTCTCTCTCTTTCTATCCTATCAGCCGTACAGTGCGACCGAGGAAAGTGAACCAAGAGAGAAAGAGAGAGAGAGAGAGAGAGAGAGAGGGGAAATACAAAATAGCAGAGGAGACGAGAGGAGGTTGAAGAAGAGCAATGGAAGATCGACGTCGGGAGAGAGGCTACTGTCGCTTCAATCGCGGATAGGGAGAGAGAGAGAGAGGGGGGACGGGAAACGGCGAGCTCTGAAAAGGGACTGGATGATTGTTAAGCCAGGCCTAACTGAATGGGACGTCTCTTTCTCTCTCTCTTTCTCTCTCTCTCTCTCTCTCTCTCTCTCTCTCTGTCTCTCTCTTTCTACTACTCCAGCGAGCAACGAGACGAGCGAGAAGACGTCGATGGAGAAGAAGAAGAAGAAGGAACGTCTCCTCTTTCTTCCGCGACTTTTCGATTTTCTACGTCGTCGCAAAGAAAGGATATTGTTCCTTGAAGGACGCGGAAGCCGGAATACGAGAAGCTCCCCACTCTCGCTTATATATACACGGGCGTGCAGTAAAAGAGACAGACAGAGAGAGATTTTTTTCATCAGCGCGACACGGAGAGCATTGGAGTGCTGATTAGCGCCGCGCAGCTCCTCTCTATATCTTATCCTTTTTTTTTCTAGAGAGATACTCCGGAGGCTATACATATATATAATAGCGGAGCTCTGCCAATTTGCCAAAATCCACTTCGCGACGGTGCGAGAGGAAGAGCTCGTGGATCCCTGCAGAGGTGCGCGCGAGACTATACTTGCTTTTGTTTGTTTGTTTTTCTTTTTGCTCCCCGCATCTCGACAACAGCTGCGACGAATTTGTCGATATCAAGGTGGATGGCGTCGATAATATATATATATATATATATCTTATCGACGCCATCCTCCAATATATATATATATATATATATATATTGGACGGGAAGCAGTCGATTTTTTGTTTGTGGACAGTAAGACGTGGTATAGCGTCGCTCGTTAAAATCGACGAGACGTCGCAACGCTGCAGCCACCGTCGCGCCGCAGCATCGGAATCTGTCAAAGACCGTATTTTGCGGCGCGCTCTCCCGTCGCCTAAAAGCATGTTTGTCGTTTCGGAAAGTGCCTTATATACGACTGACGTGGAGAAATGCGCGCGCTACGTCGCTTAGACGTATTGGATAAATATGTGATGCAGTTGGAGGTTATTTCTTTTTTTTTTTCTTCTTTTTATTTTTTTCTAAAGGACGAGTTATTGATGGAAGCGCAGGGCTTTTCATGCTGCGGAAAATAGGAATGATAGGTCGATAGTAATATTAAATTAAGGTAATGATACTATTGACGATCATTCAGTAACACGGAAATACATTTATATGATCAACAGTGCCTGACCAATGCTGTGCATATTTTACTAATAATGCGTATAACTAAATAAATCTACATTCGAATTTGTGAAAAGTCGATGTTTACATTCGAAAACTTGAGAAAAATTTGATTTATATCTTCGGAAAATAAATGAATGTATTTGCAGCTATATATTGTTCGAAAGGCATTGTCTTAATAGAAATGGATATTTAAATATTGGTATAATGTTTCCCGCGATACATTATACCAGTATTTGTCCATTAGATGCCACATAATTCAAAGCGAACTAACGAGGACTAATTAATTTATGTTTCAAATGATGCAGGTCCAACGCCAAACACATTATAGTTGCACATTTAAGTGCACCACTTGTTATTTCCGCGCATTTTGAAACCCCCTATACCAAACACACCCACTCACACCTCATCCCAAAGAAACCATCAAGCAATTTCACTATCCAAAACCCTTACCTAAAAGAAAAATCCAACCTATTCGCCATCATCCGACGTATCTATCATCCCCGCAACCGAAACACAGCAGCGTAAGTAAACTATAAGTCCCGCGGAACAGCAAGAAGAGAGAGAAAAGCAAACACCCCAAGGAAAAGGTAAAAAAATAAAGAGAGGGAAGCTCGTAGCATGGTAAGCCACGCGTGAGTAAGAACTCTACTAACGCCAGACTCAGTGAGATACATAGGGACACTACGTATACGATACGAGGGAGAGCGAGGGAGAGAGAAAGACAGAATGCGCGTACACGTTCGTGCATCGACGCGTACAGCAGTAGTAGTCCAAGCGCAGCAGCCTCCTCCTCCACCTCCCAGCCCCAGAGCCTCCGGAGATTTATGTCCTATTCATTACGTAGGTAGCAGCAGTAGTAGCGGCAGCAGCAGCAGCAGTAGCGTGCAGGCGTCACACCACAAATGCACAAACCCGCCTGTGTGTTTACCGGTGCTCCACCTACACAAACACACGCGCGCACACAGACACAGACACACACACACACACACACGCACGCACGCACGCACGCACGCATGTAGGTAGGTAGGCAGCTCACGCTCAGAGACACAAGCTGCGGTGTTTGGCGGGCGCCTGCACACCACTACCACTACTGCACCTGTAGCTGCGCTTGCTTCTCCGTCTGTGTGCAGTGTGTGTGTGTGGGTGCAGTGTGTGTGTGGAGGGCTAACATAAACGTTATGCGCGCCGCAAGCGAGGCGAGCGTTGGCTACGTGGCGATACATTAATGACAGGATCACGGACGCGGGGGACTCTGTGTATCTCTCTCTCTCTCTCTCTCTGTGTATATGTGTGGGTAGGTGGGTACACGTACGGTGTGCGCTCGCGCGTTTGATGGCGAGGCCATTCTACTGCTCTGCTACTCCTGCAGCCGCTCTGCTGTGTTCTGCTCTGCTCTGCTCTCTCTCTCTCTCTCTCTCTCTCTCTCTCTCTCTCTCTCTCTCGCTTCTGAATTACGAGGGGCTGCTGCTGCTGCTGCAGGCCGGTGTGTGCCGTTGCCGGTTTGCCCGGCTGCCCAACGATCGGGGCTATTCCGCTTCGACGATTTCTCAGGGATGGCCGAATTACTCGTCTCTCTCTCTCTCTCTCCCTCTCGCATCAGTCTACGGCAGCGGCAGCGGTGGTGGTGCCGGCGGCTCTCGGGGATCGCTTCCGAGCGAATTATCACGCTACGCATCGAGCCGCTGCCGCTGCCCTTGGCTGTGGACACACGCACTCCTTTCTTACTTTATTAACCCGACTTTCGTTTACTCACTGTTTGAGGTTTTTAAGTGGTTGAGGAAACTGGGTGGGCTGGAAGTGAGATGACGTGCTTTGCGGAGGATCAAGGAATTTTGGAGCGAGTGTTAGCAGGATGATTATATATAGTTAACGACGACTGGGAGTGTGGATATTGTAGTGCTGTTCATTTGTATAGGCAGCGACATGTTTTGGCATTTTGTCGATCGTATGAGTTATTGGTCACGGAAGGAAAGCAGAAAATTAATAGTTCTGCGATGCAAACTTTCAAAAATCAAACTTATAGGCCTTTATTAATTGAAACAAAAATAAGCTCAATTCTTTCGATACTTCTGGGATACAGTAAAGTATTTTATGCATATATACATACATATATACATCTTTGTAAAGCCATCATCGTGCAGAAAGTTGCCCACGCAGTACTATACATGATTTCCGGATTTAGTTCGGTGAAATTCACATGACCAGCGCAAGGGATAACGCGAGTGCCTGAGTGACCTAACCTCCTTTCACGGGCTCATGTGCATTAGCCATACTCGGGGGAGGGGGGGGGGGCTGCAATTCTGATGGCAGAGTCGAGCTTCAGTTTGCCGAGTGAAGCCTGCACGGTCCCGCTGCTCAGCGAAATTATAACAAAAGTACGAAGATTTAGTTACTTTTCGTGTTGCGACATTTTTATGGTTGCTGCGTTTACTTTGAAATCGCTTTTGTCGGTGTATCGTTTTTTTACACAGCTTTGAAGTTATGATTGGATTTGTAATGTAATTGGTGTAAAATGTAAAATGAAGGAAAAATGACTTAGTGGATGTTCTGTCTCTTTTATCAGCATGCACTTTATAAAATTTATATTTTTCATTTGTTATTTTATTTAGCCTAGACTTTTTTCAATTAAATTGGTTTTAACAGAGAGAAAATAGGTAGATTATTAGTTATATTTTTATACATATCATAGCTTAGCTAAAATACAATGTTATAAAAAATTTCAATAAAAATCTCTTTTTATTATTTTAATATCCATTAAATGGAAGCTCTATAATTTGATTGAAATTTCCAAACACTTAAAGTAGATAAAGTACTGGTACAACAATAACTTAAAGGGTTTTTAAAGTAAATATTCAAGAATTTAAAGAATTCCTTCGAAATTAAAAGATTTTCGTCTACATTACACCATGCTGTCAACCTTTCCGCTCCGAGCGACTGCAGTGCGAATTTTACAATCATGCCCGCGGTCTCTGGCTATTTCATTAGCGATCTCGTGCGCGAGCTTTCTACTAGGCTGTATGTACAGCGAGGGAGAGAGAGACAGAGAGTGAGAGGGGTCGAGCGAGAGAGACAAAAAGCCTACCGGCGGCATTTGATCCTAAATGTGACCTGTTTGACGAGTAATCATATTTTGTCGGGGCCAGCTAAACGTTGACTCGCTTATGTACACAGGCGCGAGAGAGTGAGCGAAAGCTGGGAAGAGTCGAGCGTTAGCGAAATATTGGCTGGATCGCATGGGTAACTTAATGGAACACTGCCGCCACTGCTGGAGGGTAGAAAATTTTGTCAAAAATCAGGAATTTCCCGCTGGTTCGATACGTATATATATCGGTGTATTAGCACTGAGTATATGTGCAGTGTAGTAATGTGACGTGCGTACGTGTGTGTGCATTTAGCAGGTTTCGACGCAATCGTACCCGATGGGCGTTAAAGTACGATGGACTTCGAAGAGCGATTTCGGGCCATCCGCTTGATAGGATTAGGTGATTATTGAGCTGTGAAAATTAAATTTCATTGATATCATAAATATGTACCAGTGCAGGATATATATGCTGCTATGTATTTCGGGACTAGTTTGATTGATATTTAGTTGGCTGATTCGAGTATTGTGATGTCTTTTAGAGAGGCTGATGCAGGCAATGTTCGTATCGGCTTTTGTCGTTGTAACAATACGGGTTATGTATTTAAATTAATTTGCAGGAAGCGAGATGCATTATTTGGATGAAACGATTTATTTTAATAATTATAAATATTTCGTATTGGAATTGTGGTATTAAAAATATATTTGTAAATTTCATAGCGAATTTTACTGAGCGATTTCGGACTTGAAACGACCACCACTAAAATTTTTTATTAATTCATTATTAATTGAAGTCTTGCATATAACAATTAATTAATAGCAAATCAATCTTTGGATAATAAAGATTTTACAGGTAGCAATTGCGCTTCGATAATTCGTATTCGCCAAATACAATAATAGCAAGGGTATGATAATTATCGTAACGCTTTCATGGACTGCATCGACTTACTTATTATCGTTACAGTATATCATTATTATACAGCGTGTAGTGAAATTTTCGAAAAAAAAAATCAATGTACAATTTCATGGAAAATTTAAGTTGCACCCAAAATAACTTATTCATCACGGCCGCTTGATCGATCTGAAAAAAGTCCCCCTCCCCCTTCTCCAAAAAGATTTACAGGCTACTAACGAATGAGTTGTTGCATACGAATAGAGCTTTAAACTAGCCCACTAACCGCCATCGATCCTACTCAGGGCGAATACCAAATCGTAAAATCACCTTCTTGAATTTTTAAATCAAACGTCTCCAACACCTATCTAAAGTCGACATCACCCTACATGCTCCTCGCCCCTTTCAACTTCTTCGTCTAGAAAAAAACAAAAAAAAAACGAATCCTAAGCCTAATCCGTCTGAATAATTCGGAGCACGTCGCGAGATCTCTCACAAGGACCGATGTGTGTACAAGCTCGGCCCTCGTGGCCGCGCACTGATGCATATCCTCGAAAGTACACATACACACATACTACACGGCGCTGACCTGAAATATTTCAGCTCGATTGCCGTTCGGGGAATCGAATGGAAACGGCCTACATTCTACCCCTTGCTTCTCTACACTCGCTCGCGCGCGCGCGCACATACACGGACAAGCGGCGCACAACTGGCCCGCGGTCACACAAAGGCGTTAAAAGCTACAACATCGGGCATCGCGACTCCCTCTATCTCGCGTTCGCGCAAAAACACGCACCGGCGATCCTCGTTTTTTTCCCCCCGAGCAGCTCCTGTCCACTGGGGCGGCTATATAGAGATACATCGGCGGCCAGCGGCACCGACAATGAAATATTCAAGCGCACTCGCAGTAGTAGCCACGGCCTCGAGCGATCGCACGCGCTCACGTTCATTCGTTCCGCATCTGCGGTTATTCGCCCCCCCCTCTCTCTTTCTCTCTGTTTTGGCGCGAGAGCGACGCGGCCGGCAAACACACGGATGCTTTAAAAGCTTCATGGCTCCTACCACTATGTGTGTATATTCAGAGCCACACACACACGCACATATTCAGACCAGGAGGCGAGATAAACGGCCGTACGCGGATCATAAAAAAACCTTCGCTCTCTGGTCTGGTGTTCGTAGCTATATATATGTATGAGGTACGAGTGAGAATGCGGTTTGCAGTGGGGCGGCAGTAGCAGCTCATCAAAGGGCAACCCGCGAGCGCGCCGAGTTTTATTGTTCAAACATGGCCGGGAGAGAAAGTATAACGCGCGGGCCCAAGGAATGTCCAAACAAGCAGCTATATGGATTTTCCTATACAACATTTTATATGCACGTGCGGCGCGGCTTCGGCGCGTCCGGAATAATGTGAATTCCTAGTTGCGCGTGCGGCAGTTCCGCCTCAAAGGCTCTCTATTCATAAGCGTTTATTACTGCTCTGGCAAGACTATTTTCTCTTTTTTTGCTCACATTTTTGTTCGAGTTGCTTGTGCGCTAGACGCACGATCCTTTCGTTGTCTTTGATCTTCTTTTCATGGTTTTCTTTACTTTGCACATCCAATTTTTTTTTGTGGCATTCAATATTGAAATAGTTCGATATTAAAATATTTTCGACGCGTTTCAGTAAAGATATCCGAGTGATTAATACACTAATATTTCACGTCTACTTACGACTGCGTATCAAAAACCAATTTCCATTTCAACGAGCACAGCGAAAAACTCAAAGCTGCAAGCTCAACGCCCAAAAATACACCTTTATAAACATCGACAGTATCCTTCAAATCTCGAGTGGCGGACGCGATTCTAGGGATAAGGAGACGCGAGTATATATATAGAGCTGCTAAGCGACGCATACATCATATACACATATAGACACGCGTGTATAACGTATACGCCATCGTCAGTTGCAGACTCTCCCGCCGTCCTCGAGTACATTTCTCCTCGGAGCTCTTGCCACACACACACACACACACACATATATAT
>UELV01086600.1:0-10846 GCA_900490015.1 Megastigmus stigmatizans | reverse complement strand
TACATATACATATCATTGAATTAAACTTCGTTCTTATTACATTTATTATATATATATATATGTATAAGGAAATCAGATACTGATTGAGTAATAGAAGCTAGTATAAATTACTATTAAATTTATTTATAATGTCCCGCAAAATATACCGTTTGCTTCTAAAATTTTAAGGAGAGATAGTATTATGAAAATATGGTGATAGAATATATATACAAAATTATTGATGATAAATATATGTACAATATTTGATTCAATGATAAAATATTTAAATAGATATATAAAATTCCTATAAACAAATATGCAAATTGAAATCCTTTTGAAACACTATTATTACTTAAACTAAACGTAAGCAAAACGTTCTATCGCAGAAATGTGATGGAATTTACTATTTCTAAAAATATTACAGTATTATTACATATATAATACATTAAAATTTCGACAATATTGAAAGGATGCCTTGATATAGTGCAAACTACTAGAAACTACCAGAATTATCGTGCTATACATCGTATCCGAAGTCAAAATGTCATAACCTCAAAAGTTTAAAAGCTTTTTTCTCTCTGTATATATTATTCCATAAATATGCAGGTAAATTTAAACCTACAAATGCTTCCAAGCTATACCAAAATTTTCTTTATTAGTTTTGTTATTCTTTCTTTTTTAGATTAGTAAGCTTTCAATATCATGTCTTGATAGGGTCAGAGTCGGCCTTTTACCGTATTGCTTCCGCTATTTTTACACTTTAAAAAAAGCATATATTTTAAAAACTCATTCAATGACATTTGAACATTTTAAAAACAAAGCCTCTATTAATATGCTTCTTTGGCCTAGGAGAACTAACAAAAAAAAAGTGCCAATTCCGTGCACTAAATCTTCGCCCTAAGTAAAAATATTTCCGGAATATAGTCGAAAATTTGAAATCTGCGGAGGAAAAATAAAATATTCTCATATAGTTCAGCGGCGCTTGGAGAGTCGGTCGCACGGGCGGTCAGCAACCTCATATTCGCGGGATCATTCAATTGTCGCGGCGCTCACAGCCTGTCCGATGCGTGGCGGCGCTAAACTCATTCTCTATATCCCCGCGTGTGTGCAGCTAAACAGAGTCAACAATGTCACGTTGATTGGCCGCGTATACGCGTTGCTACCGCGACGCGGGCCTCGAGTTCTCGTCGCCAGCTCGTGCATATCGTCGGGGGAGTCGAGTATAGTGATTGAGAAAATCGTCTCGGCGTAAATAAACATAGAGCGCCCGAAGAATGTGGCCACGAGGCTCTCTCATTCTTTTGCTATCAGAGAGAGACACAGAGAGAGAGTGAGAGAGAGAGAGAGAGAGAGAGAGATGGAGAGAGAGAGAGGGGGGGGGGAACAGTGCGAAGGGATGCAGCTACTACTTCTCCCGCGCGAGCGAGTCTTCCGCGTGAGGCTATTTTCGCCGCGTGCTTATAAGACACGAAGAGCAAAAGTTTTCTCCGAGAGTGAGAGGGAGAGGGAAAGAGAGGAACCGAGGCTGTCAGAGAGAAACAGAAAAAGAAGAAGAGACAAGATTACTATCGAGAGCAGGAGAGATGGAGGCTCGCTCCCCATTTTGAATTACATAAATTGTGCTTGTCAGCTTGAGGTTTGCTCGCGAAAGACCAAAGTGTGGCACACTTAGCATTTGGATTAATTTTTCCACTTTGATTATTTGATTTATCGTTTTAATTGGTATGAGCGTGATTTTTAGCTGCACTATAACAATAAGGAATAATGTATATTTTTGTGATGAATAAAATATATAATTTGTTAATGAAATTGAATATTGTAGATAAGCCTCGTAGACAAGGCTAAACATTATTTCTGATAGGCTTTAAATAGTGTTACCGTGTGGTAACGTATTAGACGTGCAAGCATATGCAAGTATGCAATATGAAGAGGAGTAGAGATGCGATAACTGGGTCGGGGGATCAGCTCAATGACTGGAGCGTGTTCGCTTTCGGCACGAAGACTGACTCTGGGGCCTGGTTCGATTCCCGACTTTCTTCCCCATCTTTCATTTTTGAGAATATAAAAACATAACAACGGCAAACAATTAATATTCGTGTGATTGTTAATTGCAAACATATGGCCGACCAACACCAACTGTTTCTACTTATCCTTAGTTCGTGATAAATTGGAATGTTAGAATTTTATTTCCAACACTTTTTGGGCTATGATATTGAGCGTACTGATATTGTTAAAACATTAATCTAACAGTATTCAGATAAATTCACCAAGATTCTTATAATGTTATTTAAATTCATTTGTGCAAAGCACGCTGAGAATGAAATTTGAAGTAAAAGTCATTTACTGACTAATCTCCATTGCTCGCATACATCCAGACAGTGTTACTGAGGTATCAATTAATTAATAATTAATGTTTATATTTGATAATGCTTATATATCTTCTTTATCTTTGTTACGTGTACCTAAGAACAGCGACATAGTAGTTTAATTGACTGTCACGGCTAAGCCACACACCATATAAAATATTCATTATTGAACTAAATGAACTATAAGTCTTTGCTTACTATGTTATCCTCAATTGTTATAAACATATCAAAATTATTGTTTTTTTTTTCCTTTCGTTGGTACAATTAAATTCTCATCAGCTGAACGGTAGCCTTGGCGTAAATTACATCTATTTCAACGTCATAAATAATTATATGCTTTTAACTGTCCAATAATGTTTTTATCAGGCACATATTTCACATCTGGTTTTCAGTATGTCACTTTAGATAGAAATGCAATTTAACTTTTAATCACCGGACTCATAAATCATTTTAATTTATAGTTACATACAGAATTATTGGTAACAAATTAATTCATTAAATTATATTAGGGGTAATATATTTTACTTTTTCATGAATTACTCATTATTTAATTAATATTTTACAAAAAAAAGAGATTTTGTTTTTTGTTTGAATATTTTAATTCTTAAAAATAGATATTGGAAACTCATTTAAACTTATAAACATAGTAAAAATTTCAAATATAAATATTGTAGGAATGAGTTGAAGTTTTTCAAATATCTCAAATTGTTTACACAATCTTTAAATAGTCTATAACTCTGGAATAGTCTGCACGATCAGCGTAAGCGCAGCGCATTAGCTATTTCTGTCTTAATTCTGAATTACTAAAAATATAATAAATATATTACAATGAAAATTTAGAGACATAGGTAATTTTTATTTTTGAAACTCGCGAGATGGATTAGATAATATATATTTACCAAGGCATTACACATGCGATTTACTTACTTTACTCTCTTTTCATATTTCTAAATGTTATTTCAGCTTAATTGAGCCGAAATTACAAATGAATCGCATAATATTAAACTTATTTCGTATAGTGATTAAAACGTTTTCAAACGAATTAAGCACATTCTGCCGATTATTCAAGGTCTAAAGTTATTCAAGAATATATTTCTAGTGCTCGCACAGACAAACATTTACATGAGCATCAGCGGAGAAAAGCGCTTGGAATCAATATCAATTCAACCGAACAGTTTCCTGTTTTAATCATTTTACCAGAAGAGCTCGACATTCCAAAAAACCATAAATCCGTCCGCAGTCGTAGAGCACGCTGGTTTATTCGCGCAAAAGGAAATTTCCAAATACCCGAGCTTCCACTTTGATTCCCGCTTCCTCCTCGCGAATATATATACTAAAAGCATCCGAGTATAAAAAGGGGGCAGAAGCAAAAAAATAAGAAAAAGTAGGAGAGAATTAGTCTCATCGCATTCTACACAGCGACCCAGCATATATATCCCGAAGCGATCTAGAGCTCTTTCGTGAACGTCGCAGAGATTCAAAACGCCCCTCTATATTCTCTCTTCGGCGATCTAAGGCGCGCGCACCCGAGGAAAGCTCTAATCTCGCGCGCGCAATAGACGTCGAGTCGACACAGCAGCAGCAGCAGCAACCGCGCTGTATAGCTTAAGTACAATATCGCTCGCGCGCGCGCGCCCACCTCACGATCTCTTATATTAGCCGCTCGCAGCTTTTCTCGGGAAATCTCATCCCGCGCTAAGTAAAATAGAAAAAGAACAAAAAAAAACAAGGAAGCCGAGCGCCTGTGTGTCTAAGAGAGAGAGAGAGAGAGAGAGAGAGAGAAAAGCCGTGCCGCCTCGACGCCCGCGCGTCGGAAATATGTCGGCGCTGCTTCTGCTGCTGCTGCTAGTAGTGCTGCTCTCCTGGCGGTCGAAAATAACCGAGCGGTAGCCGCGAAAGAGAGAGAGAGAGAGAGAGAGAGAGAGAGAGAGAGCAAAGTGCAACTCCGACGTGTACCACTATACACACACGGACGCGCGCGCGCGCGCGCACACTTTCACCGCCGGAAATCGCCCGACGAGATTTTAGATGGACCGAGAGCAGCAGCAGCAGCAGCAGCCGCGTGGCCGTTACTACTGTGCGCCGCGGGGCCACGAGCGAGAGTTCAACCGCGCGAGAGAGAGCTGCTCGACTTGTACCGCCAGCGAGCGAGCTCAACCAGTGCGCGCACCAACCAGAGCTTTTCCCTTGATATTGCGTGAGAGAGAGAAAGAGAGAGCGGAGCTTTTTTATACCGCCCAGTGTAAGTTGGAGATTCGACGTGAGAATCGAGTGTCGTGCAGTGCGACTATTGTAGCCGTTCTCGCGGTGATGGGTGCGAAAGTTGCTGGTGCAGGGGATGTTATCGCGCGATCCGAATACTGTGTATCGTATATACTGAAACGGGGTGACATTGAGGTGACATTATATATTCCGGGGCTTATTCTTTCCTACATATACCGTTTGCTGTACACCCGCCGAGAGTCTTTTCCTTTGTGAAGCCTCTGTGACCGATTTGTTTTTTTCCGCTAGCTACACGGTCAACGCAAATGTGAACTATTGTGCAGTTATACGAATAATGTTTCTACTGTATAATTAAATATTCTTGTGCGTGAAATCGGATAAAAGATCATTTTGCAGCTATACGGAAATTGATTTGTTTCAATGCTGGAATAAGTCGCGAGAGCTATGTAACGCTGAAAAGCTCTGTACAAAGAATGTGAAAATTTATTTTTATTCAAATCTTTCGCGTTGGTTCTCCTTATGTCTGACCAATGCGCGATTCATGCTCGCAAGTGCAAATTCTGATTCTGCTGTCATCCAAATTTAATGAACCAAATTTAGTCATTCATTTTTTTTTATTTTGCACCGCGAATGAAAGTCTAACAATACCGCATTTATATAAATAGACATCTTACTTGTATATTTACATCTGGCTTCTCGCTAACTCGCGCACAGAAGACAGAAAATCACACTTTTTTTACTGTCGCGCTTATAATATAAATTTTGACACTTTTTCTCGTAAATTAAATTTACTGCCGGTGGATTTCTCGATTTAAAATGCACAATCTGTATAGGGTCATTCGCCTGTGAATAGTAAGAAAATTGCAAAGAATGATTTAAAATATTTTTAATATCATGAACTGCATACCTTATAATTTCATATCGTTTATTCGTATTTAAAAGATTTTCGAAATAATTTCATTCAAAACAAAGTAACTAAAATTAAAATGGTTATAGCATTATTTCTGTTCAAGTCTAATTTGAATAAATAATAATTATATTGTAAGCAAAAATAGTTTAAAATTTAGTTCGTTGTTTTGAAAAACATGTAGAGCAGTAGAATTATATCGTTATTAGAAACAAATGTTTTTATCCTATTTCATACACTCGAACAATAATTGAAACCCCATTAATAATTTCAGATGAAGCACTGTTTTCTCGAACGAATTATGTTATCACTGACATAGCAACTGTTCATCCTTGAGTATCATCAATTTCCACAACAAGGAAAGCAGATGTTACTGAAATATTTCAATTTTCAATTAATCATTCAAACATCATTATTAAAAAGAAAATTCCGATAAAATCTAAAAACGGGATGGGAATTCATTTTTCAATTTACTTTTCCGAATAAAATATAATTGACCAAAGTGAATTAATATTAATAACTGTAAACAATAGTACACAAATATTTATTAAATAAAAATTCATTCTACTATTTTCGTAACGATCAGTTTAACCATAACATTTTTTAAGTATTCAAAAGAAGTAAATGAAAAGACTACATTAACACGAGTCATTATTTTTATATTGTAAAACTTACATTTAATGAAGCTAAGCAACCGGAACAACTTATTGCTTATCAACGGTACAGCATCAATTGTAAAAGATCGACTTTAGCTAAAGACCGAAGTAAATACTATTCATATTTAATTAAAACACTATTGAAATACTAAGAGTGTTAATACAAAATAAACATAATCAATAATCGTGTAAGCTCAACATTTTACAAGAAAAAAGTTATTAATTACCAATAAAAAATTAGTGTTGCCAAGATTACGTTAAAAATGGCCTGCGAATTACCAACAACGAAGAGAAATGATTCAACTGCAGCGCAGAAACTTTCCAGCCCAATTTCCCCGAGCAAACTCAATCAAACCAGAATTACAAAATGAATGCCGAGATCAAGGCAAAAAGCAGTAGCGCACACGCCGACAGTTGAAAATCATGTAAGCCGTAACACGATCAATCTTCTCAATGGCTGACAAGAAAAGCCCAAACCTAGCGAAGTCTAGGGAGGACGATAAGCAGTGGTCATCAAGGGCGAAGAATCCACGCGACTCGAAAAAGGATCTGCTGCAGCCCCAAAATGGCAAACGTAGATCGCCGCACGTGCGGAAGCGTAAGCGCCGCTTCGATCCAACGGAGAAGCTTCCGACCCCTCCACCGGATCCCCACGATACGGATAAGACCACCGGCGAACGATCACCGAAGCGCAAGTCCCTGGAGGAGGACAAGGAGAACAAGGATATCCATCAGGAGGATACCCAGTCGAGCTCGAGTCGACGAGTTAGCGCGGACGTCACCTCGCCCTCGGCACTGGAATTCGCCGCGGCCTTTTCCGGCACAGAGGAAGCCTTCCAGCACCTGGAGAAGCTGCACTCCCTCATGGAGCAGATACTGGATTTACGGGAGAAGAACACTCGACTGTTCCGCAGAGTTCGCGAACTGGAACGGTTCAAGGCTCTGAGGAAGTTGGAGGCGAGAACCAGACGCACATTCCTGGTAGGAAATATGGAGCCATCGCTGCCGGAGGAAGACATTGGCTTTGCGGAGTCACTGCTTTACGCGATGCTCGAGTCCTCGACCTCATTGTCCAGCAGTCAGTCCACGGCTGCACCAACGACACCTAATCAGGAGGTGACGCGAAACAGGAGCTTCAGAGCGCCCATGACGAGGCAACGCAGCAGATCTATCGGCAACGACACCAGATCCACTCTACTGGCCAACTCAGCCAAGCGGTCCAGCTGTCATCTGCAGTACAACAATTTGGGTGGTGGCAGTATTCCTCTGTCGAAGAGCAGCAAGAGGAACTCGATAACCGGATCCTTTGGGATAGCACCACCGAAGGTTAGCAAGTGGACCAAGGTGAAGGCGGCCTTCAAGTGGGAGCGAGCCGGAACCGGCACCGGAGGTAGCAACAATGCTCTCAGCAATGTGGTGATGGAAGCTCTGGAACAGGATGCCACGAGATTTCTGCGGCTGCCGGAGGGAGGACCGGATGCGACGAGCACGACGCCCTCGGGATCCTCGCCAAGAACTGCTGAACACTCGGGACCACCTAGTCCTGGCACCCTGTCTTCCTCTTCTTCTACGGATGACATTTATAATAGTGAGTCCACTCTCATCTTTTTTCTCTTATATCTGCCTCGTCAGAATGCTTTTGTCAATGTTGCACTACAGTCCTGAATTCGAACGATCAACTAGTAGCGACGAAACATACGATTTAAGAATTAAAGATAGTTTTTCAATATACGTGTTTAATAATCATTCTTTATTATTGTAGGTGTTATAGTACATACATAATTTTATTCAATTA
This sequence comes from Megastigmus stigmatizans, assembly GCA_900490015.1. Taxonomy (NCBI): domain Eukaryota; kingdom Metazoa; phylum Arthropoda; class Insecta; order Hymenoptera; family Megastigmidae; genus Megastigmus; species Megastigmus stigmatizans. The sequence continues at coordinate 2,920 of UELV01086600.1, read as the reverse complement.
GAAGCAAACTTAATGTCTTAGCAGTTTGTAACTTTCACAATTTATAAAACGATGTATTCATTAATAAACTTGTATTTACATTTATAAAAAACATTGAACTAAAAGCAATATGTGTAGAAGGTTTTAAAACATACATGAAACACTGTAACAATATTATCATCTTCACTTTATGTTTTGTTCAACTTTGTATTTATATTAGAATTTTTCGGATTTTTTAAGAAAATCGTTTCTTTAGATAAATAACAAGATGTAAGAGGTAACAGGCTAATAAAGTTATTAATGTCTTTTTTTAAGAGTACCTCTGAGGTTTACTAAAGAAGAATGATATCATGTCAAAAAGCAACATTTATTGTGATTTAGTTCAAACAATCTTTTAGATGAAAAATTACTTCTATAAATAAAATAAAAGATTGAAATTGAAGTTTACAAAAAACACGTCCTACCAAACTCAGTATATATCTACTTTGGAACATATTTTAAATAACGTGAATCATAGGACGCATATGCTTTAAATTCTTATATATATTATTTTTACTTTATATATGATCACTTTGAAATGTATAAAATATTTTTATTTTAAAAATAATGAACTGAGATGAATAACCTGTCAATGGAGTACAAATAAATTTTGCACCAAATGAAATTGCAAGAGAAGCCTAAGACACTTGCACAATATTTAGCGTATAAAAAGAAGTTTAGTTTAAAAAAAAAATATAACTCATTTGTTTAGAAGGGAAATATTTAAAAAAAAGGCCGTGTTCATTGTTTCCTATGCTTAATACATGGGAGTAGAAACAGACGAGTATAGAAAGACAGTAATTTTAAATCAAGTTACTATCGACTTTCCCTTGAAATAAGAATGCCAATTTTTTTTTTCTTAATTAAATATATTTCATGTTCTAAATAATCACACCAGTTTTCTACATTTCCTTTAAATGCTGAATTTTATTTCAGTCTCGAGAGGATCCTCCAAGTGAAATTTGAACTGACAGCACATAAAGAATCGTATTTTAAGAAATATTTTTTTAATAATGCATTCATGTAGGCTTGTGAGATATGAACTTTCTAAGATCGTATCCGCGTTAAACAAAGTATATCAACGATTTAAATGTAATGTTTTGAAATGAATATGAAATCTTGTTTTCTTCGTTTGATATATATATATATATATATAAATTCCGTCTAACCATTGATATCGAGGAACCTCAAATATACACAATCAATAAAAATGTATGTTTTCAAATGATTTTATTTTGAATAATTTACATTATAATTAAAGTATAGAGTATTTTCTTTATTTTTGATATATTAATTAATAGTTGGAAATAATTTTTTAAATTACATTCGGAATAATATAAAAGAATGGTAAAATAATTCTAAAATTTAAACAAATATTGAATATCAAATATAAAAAAAGTACGTATCGTTCATGTTATGGTATAGGTAGTAGCTAAAACGCATGGAGTATTGTAACATAAGCTAACCACAATACCGTGGGTTAAAAATGTGATCACATGTAGAGAAAACGTATTGGTCTATCAATAAAAAATCCTGTTATTGGATTTTCTATCTAAATTTAGTGCCTTATAAACTTGAAGAGAAATACTAATTACAAGAAGAAAGAGTATATATTACAACTTTTTATTTTACTACTAATTTTTATGAATGTATAAAATACACTGTAATCTTTAAAAGTACAAATCTTTTAAAAACCGTAACTACCTATCAAAATAGATAATATAAAGTAGACGGAATATAAAATCGTGATATTGGAAAGTTGAGTTTTTATAATTTCTCTTATTATACTGATCACGCGAAAATATTTTAATCAAGATTTTATTACTTAAGAGATATATAAATACCGATATCTATAAATCAGATATAATTAAAGATTATTTATTAAAAGCCAATTAAAAGGCTTCAAAAAATTATTAAAAAATGTATAGCTAATAAAGTAAATAAAATATCGAAACTACAACAGATAACATTCGGATAATTTGCTTACAAAATAAAATAAGGAGGTCCCCGGCGAAATCAGAATATACTGAAGTCTTTAAAGGAAAAGTACAAAACCTACATCGTCACTACGAGCATAAAAAAATATTAAATTTAAAAAAAATGGACTGCCTTAAATGATGATAAAGTTAAAAATAAATTGATTGAAAATCGGGTCTTTCTATACTCGTCTGTTTCTACTTACATGTATTAAGTATAGGAAAAAATCTTTTCGGCCTTTTTCTAAACATTACTCGTCAAGTACGGGAACAAACTTTTTTGTAAAATCAAACGTCTTTTTATAGTCTAAATGATAGTATAAGTCTCGTACTTTTCCTTTGTAATGTCAATAGGGACCAGTGTTCAGCGGAATCCTCCTTTACAAAAACATGAAATAAGGGTCTGGAATGTAATATTTATTCCGTCAGGAGTATAACACATGCAGTCATTTCATTGCCAGGCCCTTAAATATTAATAAATAACAACGAATTCTTAACTGAAAAAGATAATCAGTTCATAAAATTAAAATAATAAAATAGATTCTTGCTTTATTCGTCAGCCCATTTTATTAAATACAACACATGTTATTGTTGTAACCTTTAGAAACATTCACCGAAATTTATTTGAGATTTTTTTTATTAATGAGGTAAATTTTTCAATTGAAATAGAAAATAATATAAATAATAGCTTAATAACCTGAAATATCTCAGAAAATGATATAAATCAAATGTATTTATTTTGCCAAGTTTAGTACAGATTAATTAAATTTAGTTTAAATTAAACTTAATAGCACTGACTAAACTATTTAAGAATTATTGAATTTAAAAACTTTTACTTCATGCTAATAGTTCTACAAGTTAATTATAATTATGTTATTTAACTGCCCATTTCCATGAATACAATGTGATATATATATATATATATA
>UELV01086598.1:0-11720 GCA_900490015.1 Megastigmus stigmatizans | reverse complement strand
TCTCTCTCTCTCTCTCTCTCTCTCTCAACGACTTTCCAAGCCAAACTGTATAGCGTGGTAATCCTATAACCGGTTCGAACGAGATCATCGATGTTTTGTGTATATATATGCAGTAGAGTTTTACAGTGAGATTTCGATTCTGATTATATTTATTGGACATGCGAGGATTGTGCGCGGCTATGTGCGCTCGCGGCGTTCTCTTAGTGTGTCCTACGATTACACGTAGGGGTTAATAATAGCGAGCTACTTTTTGGAGAAGTCGAGTCTCGTGAGAGAGAGAGAGAGAGAGAGAGAGTTGCGCCGTGTGCTGCCTAGAGAAAGAGACGAGCTCTCCTAAAATAATGATTGGATCAGCACGCAGCAGAGTATCTATATACGCTCCGCACGCAGTCTAGAGACTCTCTCTCTCTCTCCCTGCCTGTATTCGTCGCAGCTTCTTTCTACGTACTTTGCTATACATCCCACCAGTGTACTGTATATAACATCTATCTGTCTCTCTCTCGCACGTCTATTCCTTTTGATACGTTCCCACAGCTTATATCTGCCAACAGCTGGTTTCTCGTATAACCTGACTCTGCTGGACACCGATGCAACTTGGCTTTTTTGATTTTCGCTCTCTTTCGCTCTCGTTTTTTATTGCTCCCCTTGCGAGTATTCGCGCTTCTCTCTTTGTAACTCTTCCTTTTGTACTTGTTCCCCTCTCGCGTCTATCTCCGGCTTGCGAAATGCGCGTTTCTACTTTCTGGCGCCGCGCGAGAGAGCTTTCGTCTCTCAGTTCGTGTCTGCGTCTGTACTGCGTGTGTTTATTCTTTGCGAGTAGGTTGTCAAATTTCTGCCATTTGTTTTTTTTTCTTTTTTTTTGTGAAATCATTCTTGCATCGCGATTGTGTTTCGTTGGCTGTTTTGTTAGATAATTCTATTGTATAAGGTGACAGTAGTTTTGACGCTGTAGTTTTTTGCCTTGAAATTTGGTAAATGTGAGTATATTTTATCACTGATGCGTGGTGATGAATAGCTTTTCGACAGCTATAGGTAGATATTATTTGATGCGATTTCTAGTTGAGTTCAAAAGAAATGAGCAATTATCGATGGTCTTATAACGTATTTCTGCACAGACTCGACTTCACTTGTGTTTACATTTGCTGTATATTTATCATTAACTGCCAATGCTATAGACGAGATGTTATTTGAAAAGAGTCGGTTATACTTTTGATTTTGAAATTCTAACTAGTAAATGTTAAATTTTCACTTTGTGCATTGATGATCAACTGTACTTAATATTTCAAAAAATAATTATCTTAACAATTGTGTTTAAATGCACGTGTACATTTACGCAACGGGAACGACACTATACAAGCATAAATTAAATGTAGAATTATTAATTTGCATAATGTAAAAATTTCTTCTGTGAACTCACTGGAATACATCGATTGCTAAATTCAACTGTTGATAATATTTATGTCACGAAAAAGTATAAGCCGTAAAGAGTTAACGCTCTAGCTGTCCGATGCCGCACGTATTCCTTAAAAAAAAATACATGTACACTCACCCACACTCATACGATTAAACGATAAAAACAGATGATGGGACATTACATGATATTAAAATTCAATCTTTTTATTTTGTAGCGAGTGATGCCGAGATAAACTGTAGCGCAAACAGAAAGTGAGAAGCATGGAAGGCTTCCCTTTCATAAATGCCAACCTTAATATAAACGATGTTCGTAAGTATTCATATTAAAGTATGCGTAAAATAAGATAAAAATAGTCGCGGGCACTATACAATCGTATGAAAGAATTTCAGGAAATCCGATCTAAACGGTCGCCCGAATTTAGTGGATTAATCGGTGTTTATTTTCGTTTATGCTTTACGCATTGATATATAAACATATAGTTATTGAAATACTCTCGGGATGACACTAGCCTATGTAACATCAGTTTCTTCGAAAAAGATAGAAATAGGTATACCCGGATATGTAGATTTATATACTTACGAGAGTTAAAGAATGTCAACACTAATCCAAACCGTTTCTACAGTTTTAAAATTTCCGAATTTATATAATAACAAGGGAAACGATAGTAGTAGAAGATTTAGACTCGCAAATCAACGGCTTTTACTTTACTTAATATTATCAAAACATTACATTCAAAACTTGAAGCCAAATATAGCTGTGGTAGATATTTGAATACAAACCGTTATTTAAGCAATTTTAATTTAAGATGGGCTTTTCTTACTGCTCATTATTAGAATTTGAATTCAGATTCTTCACAAATATATATATAAAATTGATTTACTTATTTCTAAGTAAAGTCACGTACAAAATCTGATCTACTACTAAAATGTGTACCTTTCATTTCATATCTCCTTAACGTTACTGTAAATAACGGCAAATCCAATGTTTAGCATTATTTTCTTGTTTAATATATTTTATAACATAACACTGTATCATGTTATCTATTTTCAGACAAATAAAATATTGTGAATAATTACTTCTTAAATATTTTTTAATCTTGCATGGTATAAACGTTAACTAGATTATATTATTTTGATATCACATATTTTTAAAGCATTCTCATAGATTAAATATATGTATGATGTATCTTCGATGATAAAACCAGTATAATATTACAAACATAACGATTAATACATTCATAGTTAAGTAATGTTTTTATAGAATTTCACATTAATATATAAAAGTTATATCTTAATAACTAAATGAATATAGTAAGTATTTTTTTTTTTAATATTGCAAAGTTATATAACAATATATAGTTTAGAGAATCAATCCTCATAGATATGTACCTATTTTTATCGAATGGTTAGCTTGTAAATTATTTTAATTATTAATTTGCACATTTATACTATCCTTACTCGATTTAAATTGCAATTTTACGCAGTGTGCAAAAGTGCCACTGCACTCAAGATCCCAACGCTCTTCACACATCCATCGCAATCATTATACCTATATAAAAGTAACGAGCCTCTTCCCCACTTTGTACTAAACTTGTTTTTTTTTCCTCTCATCTCGCCTGCAACACAACATGCACAACTAATTGGTCATTTTTCTGTTTGCAGTCGAGGCGATAGACGCGACGGATCCGAGTTTCGCGGAGCAAAATCGCGCTGCGGACGCCGACATGATGATGGGGACCAGGTCGCAGGTCACCGCAACCCGATGCTCCGTACCACGGGTCGAGATCGTCGAGCAGCCGGCGAGTAAGGCTCTCAGGTTCCGTTATGAGTGCGAGGGCAGATCTGCCGGTAGTATACCTGGCGTCAACAGCACGCCCGAGAACAAGACTTTCCCCAGTATTCGTGTGAGTGCATCCTTTGAGCGATTATTTTTTTTAAGTTCATTTGTTACTGTTTATACTGAATAATTGAATTGTCGTTTATTAAAATGTGTTCTTTTCCTAATTTGAAACTTAAAATAGGAGATTCAAAATAATTATTTACTTGTACAAATACTTATTATTTTTTTGTGCCATAATTATTTCAATGTAAACAAGTCCCTTTGTGAATCTTACGGAAAACTGTAATTAAATTATACAAGCTAAAAATCATATTTTTTACAGCAGCTAAGTTTCAAATAGCGTAATTAATCGTATTTACTGTATTTAGTTGATTGTCGCGTACGATCTTCTTGTTAGTCATGTATGTCGTATTTATTCGCATTAAAAATTTCATTAATAATAAACATAGCTGACTAGCTTTCGTCGATGTATATAAGAAGCGCATATGATTATCGACTATTTTCTTGCATCTTTCAAATGTTACGGAATTAAATCACTTGAAAAACACCCTTAAGATTTATTTTATCAAATCAATTAAATTCTTAATTTAAATATTGCGGTCATAAGCAAATTAATAGGTAACAGAATAATTAGTGATTAATGGAATAAGTGTCGTTCATATTTAATAGATAGAAAATTTTAATATGATTAATAATATTAGGCGGATGATCAGATAGCCTTAGATAAAATGAAGTAGTACGTTTTACCTTGTATATTATAATAAACAAATGTGACTCACAAGATTTTTTGTTGTTGAAATATTATTGAATTGAATCTTATACAAACAGAAATTAATAATACAATGATGAAAAAAATGAAATAGCATTCATAGTAATTTATTTTGTAATTTCATGTGTGTATAAGAATTAAATTAACCTGGAAGTGGGATATATACTATATTAGTAGAAATAGAATATCACAAATAATTTATGAAGTAATTCATATGAGATATGTAGCCTTTGAAACAAAACACGTGCGGTTTATCTTTTAAATTAAGTTATATTTGCAGAACAATTTTAGATAAATATTCTCTCTGTTAAACTACTGATTTTCTATTATAATTAATCTATTATAATGAAGAGAAAAAGACTTATTTATTTTACAGATTCATGTAACTTATAATATCGATATAAAATACATCAGTTAGAAACGAGAAACACTATTAAAATTTTAGTAATTATCATTTATTCTTTAACTAAAAAGAATTGTTTTCTAAGAAAATATTGAAATCTTTACTTATAGCAGAAGATAAATGTTTTAACGACGTCTAGATCGCGGTATAAATATATTGCGCAAGAACAATTATTCACAGATTAATTTAATTTGAGTTTCTTATACTCTACAAGTTTTAAGATTTTAAAAGTAACATAAAAATACATATTCCGACTTTTTAGCTGAATTTACTATCTAGTACCCGCATTTCGATATAGATTTTATTAATAATTTATCGTCACTTATATGTATATACAAACCTAGAAAACTTAATTTTAAAAGATAATCGAATATTAAGCAATGAACTTAACTATCTCATAAAATTTTAAATGTAATCATCGAATAAAAAAACATTTTAGAAATATCTTTCGAAACTTAACCAAGTGCTACCTTATGATACAATCGAATGCAAAGCTAATGCCAGTTTTGATCTTTAACAGATTGTGGGCTACAAAGGTCGAGCGATCGTTGTCGTTTCGTGTGTAACGAAAGACCCACCTTATCGGCCTCATCCGCACAATTTAGTTGGCAAAGAGGTTTGCAGACGCGGAGTTTGCACGGTTGAAGTTTCCTCAGAAAATATGACGGTTTCCTTCGATAAACTCGGCATACAATGTGTGAAGCGAAAAGATATCGAAGAAGCCCTCAAATTGCGAGAAGAAATAAGAGTTGATCCTTTCCGAAGTAAGATTTCACTTAAAAACCAAATTGATTAACAGCTTATTGCTTGATTATTTTCATTTACCTATTTATTTTCATTCCTTCTGTTTGTGTCTTTTACAGCTGGCTTTGATCATAAACGTCAGCCAACAAGCATAGATTTAAATGCCGTAAGACTGTGCTTCCAAGTTTTTCTGGAAGGACAAGAAAAAGGCAAATTTACAGTCCCTTTGCAGCCGATAGTTTCTGAGCCCATTTACGATAAAAGTATGTGAATACCTACATTAAATAAGTATTGATAGAAAATAAAAATTGTCAACATATATTGAATATTTTATCTTTTATTTTCAGAGGCAATGTCTGATCTTGTGATATGCAAGCTTAGTCACTGCAGTGCTTCGGTGGCTGGCGGTATGGAAATGGTATTGCTTTGCGAGAAAGTCGCTAAGGAGGACATTCAAGTGAGATTTTTCGAAGAGCGTGATGGGCGGACTTGCTGGGAAGGATTTGGCGATTTCCAGCCGACAGCTGTTCATAAACAGGTGAGCTTTCTTTTTAACATAAAATATTTACTATTTCAATATTTGATATTATTATATAATTTTAAAAAATGTAAAGATTATTATTGGTTAACCAAAGTTTTTTTTTTTAATTTTTCCAAAAAAAATAAACATTAAACAATAAATTTAACGTTGGGAGTCGAATATTTTTTTCCAGAAATATACCTACTCTTTAAAAAAATAATTTAAATTAGTCATTTATATCTTTGTAATCAGATTTTTCTATATTGGGATGTATCAATAAATTACAAAAGACTAATTATTAAAATAATTAAAATAAATATATTTCAATTACTAATTATTTTTCTGCATTAAATATAATTATTTATTTACTATTTCTCTATCTCTATTAAAATCAAATAAACCGAAATCTAAAACCATTTAAGTGTAAAATGTGTAAAACAGTTTTGGAACAAGTTGAAATATTCAGCCTTAACTTTCTGCCAAAAGCTTAGCTAGCACTTGTCATATTGCTAAAATAGCTATGACGCCAATGTACGTTGTCTGCAGGCGCTAGTCTATCAATGAGTTATATATATGTATATACAGGCAGATCTTATTCGTGATCTAGTTAATGTTTAAATTGAAAATGGCCTATTGCTTCTATTTTCATTGTACCTCATTGTATCATTTAAGATATTTCAATGTAATCTTCTTTTACTATTATTATAAGAAGAGCTTCCAATTTATAAAAAAAAAAGTTAAGCTTATCGGCTAAGTACTTTCCTTCATTTGATATTTAACTATTATAATAAGATGAAATGGAAATTGACTCAATCAACTTTTAACTTATAATTTTTGAATATTACACATTTGCGCATCTTATAATCAGTATTCGTAGTTAACTAATATAAAAATTAAGTAAATATTAAATTTCTTCATATAATTACGTAAGCCTATTAAAACTTATCTTCTAGTCGTATTTTACGATTAAAAAATACGAAGAATTCATTTTGATTACTTTTTATTGATTGTATTAACGCGTTCTCTGACTTTCCGAATAAAGCTGAATATTATTTAATATAAATAGTTTTACAGTCCTACTTTATAATGCATTTTCGCGTCTTTTTCATAATTTTTAAACACCTCATATAATATAAATCTGTTCTTCTCTTATGCAATGCCTGTACAGGTAGCGATATCGTTCCGAACGCCCAGTTATAGGACGCAACAAATCGATCAAGTAGTACAGGCCTACATCCAACTGCGACGACCATCGGACGGCGCCTTCAGCGATCCTCTGCCTTTTCAGCTACTGCCATTGGGAATAGGTAGGCCCGGCCAGCTCTGGTCCTTGCGCAAAGCCTTCGCCCGTAAAAAGGTCGCCTGCGACTTTTCCGCGCCCTACAATCGTATTTCCACGTGTGGTCAAGCGCTACCGAGGCCGCGTTTCCTCGACGAGTTTAACAACAACGGCTCGAGTAGCCTTAGCGTCGAAGACATGTTGAATGCGAAGCGAGCCTACAGCAAGCTCTCGGCACTCCGAGCCCTCAACGACATTTACAATGTCCGTAGAAATGCCCTCGACTATCGTAATTCTCAGGTCTTCTCGAAGTCGGGCGTCTTGCCTTCCAGCGACATCGAGAACAACGATGCAGTTACTATCAACGATGACGAAAATACGATCGTTCCCGAGAAAAACGGCACCGTGCAGCAAATGGAGGAGAACGGCAAGAACAGCAGTAAAGACAAGTCGGACTGGTACGATTACACCGAGGTTGGCAAGTGGGTTGATAAGAGTCAGGAGTCCACTAAAGATGGTACTTTTGAGGCGAACAATGAACCAATAGTAGACGTAGTGGGTAATAACGTTGACAAGTCTTTAGATGAGCTTCTCGACCAGGTGGTTGAATTGGATAAGATCTACGAAGACACTCAGTCTAAGATATTGCTCGAACAACAGAAAGAGAAACTCGTTGCTGATAACGTCAGCAAGATGGAAACAGATGTGCCAGACAACCGGACTTACTCGAGTTTGCAATTGGCAATGAAAAATCCCGTGTGGGTACGTGTGAAACGGCCCGATGAGAAAGAGTCGAATTCCAATCCAGTTAACACAGTACCAAGTCCTATAATAGCGATTGCCGCTGATGCTGCACCACCGCGTCCACCACCTCCAGTAGCTCGGGTCAAACGAGATGTAACTCTGGAGTTAGAGGAAAGACTACCGCCACTACCACCCAAAAGAATTCGAAAAACACCGTCCATGCCGGTTCTACCTCGTGCACCGTCCCATCAGATTCTCACTGAGCAGCAGTCAGCACCGCGCAAGAATCTGCCCGTACCTCCAAACAATAGCAGTACGTTACCAAAGCAGCAAAAACCTGGCATCTTTTCCAAACTATTTTCGAAGAAAGCAAAGAAAGACAACAAAGAAGGCCAGGTGAATGCTTTGTCATCCACGACAAGTCTGCCTGGGCTTGGTAAAGAGGCTCTTCAGCAATCCATCGCTGCTAAACTCCCACCAGTTAGAGCATTAGCCACGAGCGCCAATAGTTTGGAGCTGGAAGGAGACGAGACGCCACCTTATGGTGCTGAACTAACCGAGGCTGAACATTATGCATTGTACACGGCTATGGCACCGCATGCCACCGCGTCAGAATTCGATGAGATGTCGTTTTATTACAGTCCCGTGGAAGGTGGAAAGATTTTATTGGAGGGCAAGGAGACAGCCTAGAGCTTGTGGTAGGCGAATATTAAGGGCTTGCGAAGATTTTTTGGGTGTGTGGGAAGTAGCGAGATTTTGGCTCATTATGTGTATTATTCTTTTTGTTTTTCGTTTTTAATTGATTAGATTGCATACAATTACAATTTATCTAGTCGCATAGAAGCAGCAGAATTAATAGACTTCTAGGATTGAGGTTGATGAAGATAAAAAGTAAATCTTTGATTAATAATCTATTAGGATATAAAAATTGATTAATCTAAGCCTTTGTAGATGTATGCATAATGAATAACCAAAATATGTTACTTCTTACACGATGTACTATTTTAAAGCTTTACTGTAATTCTGCAGAAAATTTTGTACTTTAAAAAAACCATTGTTTGGTAATTTTATATTAAGAAAAATAATTTCTTGATAGAAGGGAGATTCCTTCCAGATTGCATTAATATCTTGATTTATGATAACTTGTGCAATGGCGAAGGAAAAAATTGTACGGAATAGAAGATATTTCGTGTCTTACTGCCACATTGATATTAGCTTGTAATAGAGTGCTTCCATGAGCATCTTTTTGGGCTCAAAATATTTGGAGAAGCTATAGCACTCTTGTATGCCTATTTTTGAAAGGTTATTGACCTACCATAATTGGTCTTTAAATATATTATGCTCGTGCATGAGGCATAATATAAACTTGTTCCTGAAAATGTTTTAGATATCTTACTTTTTGAGAGAACTATTCAGGCTTCTCAATAGCAAAAAAGGTCTTAATTCGTAATGCTAAAGCTATATTGTCGAATTTTCAGAGGCTATTTTGAAACCAATCAAAATAATGTACAAAGGTATACACATCAAACATAATAATATTTACGAGCTTTAATTTCAATCTATACAATCAGAGTCCTATTCGCGCTTCCTGTTGAAAAAAAAAATCGTACTTAAAACTCTTTTATTCTAGTCAAGATTGGATTTTATACAACCCATATTTAAATATATTTAATTGTCTTAACATGATTTTTTAAATATCTGATGTTCATAATATAATTTTACTATAAAATTCGTAGATTTTACAAACAGCCTTTAGGCAAGTATTTATACATATGATAATTTGAAGTATTATGTAAATTAAAAATAAAACAAACATTTCAAACCAAACTCAATAATTTCTTATTTAAAAAATTATGTTAAGACTATAGGAATTACCTTGTAAGTTATTTCTGCTTTCTCAAATAGAAAGTATTTTTGTAATTGTCTCGAATCGCTATTCGACAAATAAACTTAGAGTCAACATGGTTCACACGGTATGACATGTGAATTGATTGTTAATCGAGTAAATTTTTTTTATTACTCGAATTTCATCATGCATTTTGCTACAAAAGGCAAAACTATCTCAAATTTGTTACATATTGATTTTTCGAGTACTTGTGCTTATATCGTTTTTCAAAACTATATTTTCTTTTCTATTGTCAAGCACCATAAAAGGTACAACTTGAATTTAAAAGATAAATAAAAGTTACTTAGTATCACAGAATTTTTAGGCGCATGCAATCGGAGTACCATCGAATATTTGTATCTTACTTTATTTAAAAAGTATCCGAATATAGCACTTTAATTAGTTTAAATCGTGTATTAATCGATTGATTGAAAAACAATTGAATTAAACAAATATTCTATTGTATACATCCTTTACTATATGTATATTACATTATATTGTAACTGTATAAAAGGATAAGTCTCGAAATTCTAATAATATTTGATACTGTCAGTATAACAAATTCGTTAACGTTTGACCGTTCGTAGATGATCCCGATTCGTTAAGGCGAAAACGACAGAAATTAAATAGCTCACCAAATTATTTTTTGAGACATGTGCAAGCCGAAGCTGAAAGAAGTGAGTATTTGTATACAGTGTTCAAAGCATTATTCTGCTTTTCTCTCTATTTATATACATTGAATGATTCATTTGACTTGGTTAAACGGTTTCGGTAGCGTTTTGTATATCACATTTATCTCATTTTAAAATACTATTGTCAGCAATGTTCGAAAATCAACGTCACTTACCTTTGATAATTGGCATTATTTTAATAATGTCAGTTCCGGTAAGTAACTAATCACTTCACTGAGTACTAACAAGCCTTGTTTGTACAGTAATTTCATAATTTAAAGTGGCCTAGACTTAGAAAATTTATCAGAATGTATTTTTTCACAACGTACGTTTGAAGAATAGAGAAAAAAAGTCTATAGATTTTAAACAAACAGAAACAGATAGCTGGAGGTTGATTTTCGTTAACATTGCGTACTTGAAACACCTATATCATTGTGCATTGTAATGTAATACAATTTCTGTACTGAAATGGTGCGAAGGGTTGTTGTAATTTGGTATATTTGATAGAGTGGAATGAAGCTGAACGCAACTATTTTTGTGACACTTTCTAAGCGGCAGCAATATACTGGCTCTTATATTTTGTACTTTTTTAAGAATGCATTTTTATAAAAACTTGTGTATTACTTAGAAAAGGGCTTCTGGGCATCCTTTTCAAAAACTAAAGAATATAAAACTAGTCATTTAAAATGCATCAATTTTGCCTTGTATAACGAGATGTTGAACGAAAACAGACATTGCAATATACCGAAGTGTAGATGTGCAATATTTAAAATATAAAAAAAAATATCGGTTTTTTAAGATGAAAAAATACGTCGCTGAATTTTTATAAGAGATATATAGAGAAAATTATACATATATTATATAAATTGTATCGTGCAATTACCTAAACAATATATCTATATACATACACACTTACATATTCGTACGTTTTTTCTTTACTTAACATAGTTTAATGTTTCCCTCGAGTTATTTTGTTTGTCAGTCAGCGAATTTCAGAGTCAACATGTCGCACAATCGGATCTTCAGGTATGATGCAATCGTGTGAGTTTCGTGCTTTGTTAAACAAAAATTAACGTTACAGTATTTGGCGTTACTTTCAACCCTGAAATTACTTACCCTGCTATGCTTATCTATCACCGCATCTATAGCTTGTACATCAAGAGTCATGGATTAAAGTAATGTTATTCAGACTTTATAAAATTATAAAAATCTGAAAACATATTATATGTATTTATTGTACTTTAATCTTGATTCTTTCAAGAATTTTCACGTAACCAATTAATGCAACAGATTTTTATTAATCATGATAATGCATGTCTAACATAATAGCATTTATTTTTAAAACTTTTTCACATCATTGTTTGTAGTTCTAGCCAATGGAAAAGTTCTATCAATATGCACATTAAAGATTGATTGTAAAATATGACATTAAATCTATGCATTTAACATAAT
>UELV01086595.1:0-10339 GCA_900490015.1 Megastigmus stigmatizans | reverse complement strand
ATTTCCATATATCCATGGGCATCGTTCTTTTCCTACTATTTTTAATATGTTGTATATGTATATAATGTTTATTCAGTTTATAGTTAAAATATAGTCTATTGCACAAATTTTTAATATGATATTTTTGAAAAATACTTTCTAAGCACATATTTCATACATTAAAGAAGAAACTATAATTTTTGGATAATTCATTTAGCAGAATTTACTATAATATTAGTTGTCAATAGATTATATTTTAAAGCAAACATATTACTACTTAATCGTTTTTTACGCTTTCAATATTTGCAGGAGAGTCAATGTAATACACTAGATTTTTCATCCTGATGATACAGCCACCGTAAACCAAGGGAAATGAGGTGATCGTATACGCATCGCTATTTTTTCCCCTGTCAAAAAAACACCATCAGCGAGAAAATATTAAATTGCTCGAGAATATTGTATACGACCTGCGCGTCCAAAGCATATTCAACTATCGCACAAAATTTACACGCGGCGAATGCCATATTTTTAAGAGCGATTCTCCATTACAAATTCGGTTAAGCGTGTATATTCAGCAGAAGCTCGAATTTACGGCCACAGAATCTTCGTAACTGAAACTAATCTCAGATTTCGCATGTGAACAATTCAATGTCGTGTATATAAAGCGCAGAAAATCCATTATCCTTCGAGTACCAAAAAGATCTTGCATTTTTCACTCACAGCAGCATAATGAATGAACAGCATGCAGTTGGCCATAGCAGCACCAAACCATCATTTGGGAGATACACCAGATCGATAACCTGCATTACCAATGGTCACGGTTGGTGTAAGCATACTTTGAGCTCTCAAGCCCATCGCTGTCCGCATGACCTGCGCCTGCTTACGTAGCTTAACCGAAAAGTACTTTGGCCCTGTCCGCATCGTCGTGCAACAGCCGTTAAGTTTTCATAGACAAAGTTGCCTCTCCCTCTCGTGCACTTCCCATACACATACACACAGAGAGAGAGAGAGAGAGAGAGAGAGAGCCGCACAGAGAGCGGAAGGCTCGGGCATGACCAGCTTATTACTATTATGGAGGTTCGTTCGCGAATTTCCGGACAACGCCGCAAGCAGTAATTTCCGGCTGCGGAAGCAGACCCGATTTCGTATACATATATATGGCGCAGCTGCGAGGCCATAAATACGAGAGACTGAAAATGCGCCAAAGGATCCCGTCCCTTGCGAGGATAAAGGAAGACGGGATGGAAGCGAGAGAGAGAGAGAGAGAGAGAGAGAGAGAGAGAGAGAGAGAGAGGAGAGCTTTGTATAAGCCTGCAGGAAGATCGTTGAGGAAGAACAATTTTTTGGTAGAATAAATTTCGAGGGCAAGAACGAAGCGAGTGCAGCAGCGCCTCCTTCCCTTATAATATCTGATTACGCTTAATTGCTCCCATGCTTTAAATCCACGCTTTTACCATGTACTTTATTAATATTGTGGCTCATAATCGCGTACTTTATTAACGACGCCCGTCGTCGTTCTGAGGTAAAAAAAGGAAAAAGGTGCACGGCTTCGTATGACAGCTCAATGCACCATTTCTTATTAAGTGTGCGTTATCCTGGTAGAAATACAAATATTGAAAATGGTCAGGAGAGTAGTAAATGGCTAAGACAAATGGCTATTTCTTTCCTTGCGATGAAATGCTTTTTCTCGTATTAGTTAGGTATTTAATTGAAATGGATGCAGGTGATATCTAATACCAAAATTTTATCATTGATTTTTCTGCTGTATTGTACTTGAAATATGAAACATTGTGTTGACATCATTATAAGAAAAGATTGTACATAGAAGAAGAAGAATAGGATACCGATAACGCTTGAAATTTCTTTTTGTTAAAGATGAAATTACCGAGATGAATATTTCCTATAATATTTCAATGGAATAAAAACTTCTATAAACGTATTATTAGTTTTATGAACGGTAGATGAGATTCTTCATTAGAACGCAACTTGAAGTAACATTGATCATATAGACAAAAATTTACTTTTAATTTAACATTAATATATTTAATTATGAATCATTTATTTCGTAATTATGAATTGAGAAACCTGATATTATTTTGAATATTTTAGTTTTAGCCTTTGATGCGAAGTATTACTTACCAAATAGATAATATTAATTATCTTGTTTTATTATGCGCAATATGGATTTTAAATATAACATGAGCAATACAGTTCAGTCAAATCTAGATTTGTGAATAATGAGATAGACTGTATTTTTATAGTATCAAAATTAAAGATTCATATTCTGATTTATTATAATGATAAAAGTATACATATATCAATTTTAAAAATGTGCATCAATTAAGCTATGCCTTTTAGTCTTTTTTTTTTTTTTGTATTAAAGAACTCTTTTTACTGTGTCTTGCTCACATAATAACTTATAAATTAGCGCAACGTTACTTTGAAAACATGGTGGAAGTTTAAGTAATTAACGTGAACTAAATTAACAAAATTTTCTTGAAAGCCTTTGCGTTGTTGTAACAACTTAGTTATTTATATTCTTTTTTAAGATCGTTAATTACTACAAATTATAGACTAAAATTAAAAAAATTTAACAAGATCTTAATCTTTTTTGTTGAAAATTTTAACTACCTTGAAGAGTCATACTAATGTTAAACACAACATACTTCTGTAACTCAATGTTCTGGCTAATGTAAAGATATTAATTCGTTTTATCCCTTTATTCACTGTAATTAGTAGTATAAATCAAATCAGTCAGCCACACCTTCGATAGGCTATTCCATATTCCATTGTACTTCATAATCCGGAGCTTTATTTCTTTCAACTTTTTGTTGGTGTAGTAAAAAGTGGCTCAATCTTTTTTAATTAAAGTTTTTTACGCTTTAAAGTAACGACGGTATGGCTTTCATAACATACAGCTCTGGAAAAAACAAAAACCGTAATCATGAAATTCTCTTTTTTTCGCCCGTTATGTGGATACCGCTTGCAAGAATGAAAAAGTAATAATAAAAAATTAATGTTTAATTGAATATATTTTACTGAACCAAATAATTTCTTTATAGTTTAATTAAATTATTATTCATATATTAAGAAAAGAAAATTTCTATTAAATTTGTCGAAGTAAATGCGAAAGACTTTTAATCACTAATAATTATAGTAAACAATGGAATTAAACTTTCGATATCTTTTCTATAGTGCAAAAATAATTTATATTTTTATTTTTAATAATAATTATTAATTAAAAATAGCATCCTTTACATGAAGTTACAGTTAACGCAGTTGAGCTTTGATAAATACCTTAATAAGTATGCATAGCCGATCTTCTGGAAAAAAGGTACATGCAATTGAAATTTTTTCTATTTTATCTCAGGCTTTCTTGAGATAAAATGCAGAACGAATGCAAGGAAACAGTAAAAGCTCGTAAAACAAATGTTCGAATCATGCTACGGTACTATTTTTGTTTATATGATGCTTGCACTTCACAGGCATACGCGCACGCCATCCCCATCTTTCAATATACATTATTTTGCAATTTTCACACAATAATGAACGTAAATGCTATACCATTTTTCGAAATACAAATTATTATGATAGAAATTGAATTCAGCGTCGAAACAAGAAATTTAATTGATATTTGCAAGTTATATAATTGCTATTCAAATAAGCAATATACTAGTATTGCGTTATCTTTACGCGTTAGCCTTAAAACAACGAATTATACATTCTACAGTAGCTCGAAATAAAAGAAAGGAAAGATACAATAGAATCGAAGATACGGAGAATAATTATGAGAGCAGTAAGGCGAGTCTGAACTGAGGAGTTATTTGCATTTATACGGGCCCCAAGTGGAGCGTCGACCAGCAGCAGCAGCAGCAGTAGTAATTCACGCGACCAAAGGAAGTTAATTATTCCACGCAAATGGCACCATCGTCTTGCTCCTCCTTTTCGCCAGTCTTTCTTTCTTCTACACTATATAAATTCTCCCGCGGCCGAGCGACGAATGTACTTGGCGCCTCGCTTCGCTACATCCACACCCGTCGTCTCACTCTTTCAATTCCCGATGTGCGGCAGCTCTGGAAGATTACTTTGGTCAAAAACGATAATGACTTTAGGAGGTGCCGGAGTGTATTAAAATTTAAATATCAAACTTTTCTTTTTAACAATTTAACCAATTGACCCAGAAAACTTTTGATATGATTATAGCATGTATAGTGTACAATTCAGGAAATATCGATAAATTACGTTAATGTAATATTTTTTGCTTGAAATGCAGTTAAGAGGTTAGAATGATGCCATCTCTTGGATTACATGAAATCTTTGAAAATTGGCCATCTTCTTCTCAAACTGTGTTACCCCATTTTTCGGAACTTACTGGGTTGTCTGCTCATTGTCAATGAATTCTCTCTCATTTCCTAAACTTTTAAGTCAGTTGGTTAATTTATCGTATCATAAAGTTGAAAAAAAAAGTTCCTATGGTTATCACGCCATTCACAAACGAGGCTGCAAGTTCTTCTTCGGCTCTCTTTTCCAGCACCATCACAGACGCGTCTACCGATGTCTTCCGTAGTTCGTCTTTTAATTAAACACGAGCGCCATCTATTAAACTAGCCGAGTGATATTACTTTACTCTTGCTTTTCTTCGTCCGGTAGGCAGCTAAGGCAGCAGACGGCGAAGGTGCGAGGTAATAGCAGGATGTGGAGGAGGACCGGATGTAAACGCAGTTAGTAGAAAAAGTCTTTGACGAGAGTTAAATTAATGAGACGGCGCGGAAGGAGTTGTGTCGACTCTCGAGTGCGAGAGAGAGAAAGTAGAAAGAAAGGAGGAAAGGATGTGCTCAGTGGATGGGTGAGCAGATGTAGGCAAAAATTGCGTTCAACTGGCACCGAAGCAAAGTCTAAGAGACTGAAGGCCGTTGAAAGGGGAGAGAGAGACAATTTAAATAGAAATTGTCGTAAAATGCCATTTCGATCGAATGTCTGTAGGTAAGAAATTACAAAAATTTTCTTTTGTACGAAATTGTCATTCTATCTTTTTAGTATTCAATGTAGTTTCTTTTAATAATAATAATGAACAGCTTTTATTTAAGGTATAAAAATCTTAATTGGTTTCAAAATCATGAATGAATTCAGAAAATTTTACAACCATATGATGTCATCTGTAATTATCAAGCCAATTCAAGAATTAACATGTGAAAACTGAAAATTTATTTATTCTTTATCGATGTAATTAATGTTTAAAATACTAAATTGACCTTGTTCATTTAACTGGAATTCACCTGCCCATTACATACGCAGAAATAGATTTGGATGAATAAAAATATTCTTTCTATAGTTTTTTGAATTCAGGTATTTACATGTTTCCAATGAATGTTTTGTTAGTTGACAAATTTGAAAAAAAATCTATTTCCTTTTATATGTTTCATTTTTCGAAAAGAATTGATACCTATAGAAATAAACTCTCAAAAAAAAAAATAAAAAACAAAAAAAAATAATATATTAATCTATTGATACAAAAGAATGATGTTACATTGCGACGTTTTCAAGAATTAGTTTGGACTCTGCCATCACATGAAAAATTGGAAAGTTCTTTTACTTTTCTCAATGAAGTAAAATTTAAAAGCCAAATCACAGAACATATGATGGTAAGATTAAAAAGCCTTAATCAACAAACCAATAAAGAAAGTGAACACAATAACGTAAGTGCAGTCGCGTACGCGCGCTCTTGAATAATGAGCGGAAAATGAATTTTTCCCTTGCCCGCAGCTCAGCGTCGCGCGCACGCAAGATCAATGAAAGCTTGAGAGGGTCTCGGGGGGAAGTCGAGTATCCTCGATGTAAGCGCCGCTTGATACGTCAGGGTAAATACTCGTGTCTCCATAACACGGCGGTCTATATCCCGCGACGCGACGAAAGCTTGCAAAACTACTATAACCTCCTTCACCTCAAAACCATTTACCCACCTGTAAATTACGCTCGAGATATTGTGGTTCTCTTTTGCCGCGCGCTTCTGCAGGTGCTTCTCTTCCCCCCTCCCCACCGCCTCGCTCTCGCTCTCTCTCTCTCTCTGGTTTTTGGGATCCCTCCAGCCTTCCCTCATAAAGTAGATTTTGTGCTGGCGCTGCTCGACGAGCGACGCCGGAAGGAGAAAGAAAGCAGAGAGCAAGAGAGATAGAAATCGATGAAGTGTAGAGGATGGAAGTGAGTGAGTGAGAGAGTGAGAGAGAGAGAGAGAGAGAGAGAGAGAGAGAGAGAGAGAGAAAGTGTATCCCGAGGGCGCTGCGCGACTTAACCTAATTTTTTAGCGAGCGCACACGAGACTCCTTTCTTTTCCCCGAAATTTATCGTTGACTGGCTTGGAAATTTGTAGTCCGACCAACGCGCTGAGGCCCGGGTTCGCGATGAAAGCCAAACTAGATGGCTATATTATTCATTTTGAGTTTGCGCAATTGTCCGTTGTGCCGTTGTAATTTGTTAAAGTTATGCAGTAGCGAAAATGAATTTTTTAATTTTATAAACCCGTTAAAACAATACAGTTGTGATTCCGGGGTGGAAAGGGCTAAATTTTCCTAGATTGGGCTGGAGTTTTAACTAAATACAGCTTGGATTACTTGCAGATCTTGGATTTTTGCAGCTAATTAAGAAAAGTTTTAGTCCGCGTAGTTTGGCTGGCCATATTTGGTGTTACCATCCGGATGAAAACCCCAGAACTGGTGAAGAAGCTTTAATATTTGAAGTTACATTTCTTTTTAATCTAAGGAATATGAAAATATGAAAAATTATATTTGCTCAAAAATTCACGTTGAGTTGCATAACGAATGTGTATTCGTCCATGCTTACTAAAGAAATTGCTATTGTGATTGTTAGAACACAACATTTGTATACTCAAGTTATTCTTAATATTTTATTTTTCATATATTCAGCGTATATTTAAACTACGAAAAAATGAATCAACTGATCGGAAACTTCATTCCTTTGTGTATAGATTAGAATATTCGGTTCATAAAATATTGGTAATAAAAGTTGATAATTTGTATTGTAGGAGGCCCGTTATTTGGGTTTTAACTTTTCATAAAACATTGCAGAATTCTGTATATTTTAATAAAGCAAGTGAGATGGTGAATGCGAAGTTTAATCTATGAGTTGTTATTGGAATTCGACAGTTCTGTTTATTCTAAAACTCTGTACGATGAAAAATTGGAAAAACCTGTCGATTGAAGATCAATAAAATACAGCGGTTATTTTGCTTGCAATTCCCAAGCAAGCTATTGATTTCTAATAATTGAATAATGAAAACTTTAATATTCGCCCTTTTTCTATTTGGAAGAATATTAATATTGTTTCGCTAGTTTAATTTAATGCTATAAGTAATATGTACAAATTAATCTATTATTATTGACTAAATAGAATTTAAATAAATTTTGTTTCTAAGAATAGTCATAAAATGAACTTGTAAACTAATATCTTTTAAATTCTATTTAGTCAATGAAACTAAAACGTTGACCTATACCGAATGACAATAACAAAGTTGACTTGGATTCACACACAAATATGTAATTTATATAAAATGTAAAAACATTTCGTTAAAATAGAAAATTTCTTAACAATATAAACTACCTACTTGCTCTGATTCCTATTGTTAAAATAAGCCTTTTATCTCTGCGTTCATAGAGGATCAGAGTACAGCGAAATCCGGGAAGAAAATATAGCGGGTACGCAAACCAAACTCTCTTCCGCATTCCGTAAACAATGAATAAACAAGGAAACCATTCCCGGCGTCAGCGAAATCTCCATGGGCTTACCTCCCCAAGTAATTCCAAATCCAAAAATATATCAATGACCGTAATTACCATAATATACCGACGCGTGCGGCTGCAGAGGCCGCGGGTAATCAGGCCGAGGCGCAAAATCTTAAAAATTCATGCATAAAATAAGGGGGCGCTCTTACAGCGTCCATGAAAAATGCAAATTCCTCGAGGCGCATCCCTGCAACGTATGTCACCTCGACTCTTCGGAGGGTTTACGCCTTTACATATATTTTTCTGGCCGCGAGCGCGAGCGTCCGCCGCTCACACACTGCAGACCAAAGCGAAAAGGTGGATCGCGACTCCCGTTTTTCTTATGCCCTTTCTCTCTCCCCTGTCTCCTGACCAGATTGTGGCGGTGGTGGCGGTGGTGGCGGCGGTACGGGGCCAGCAGCTACGGCAGCAGCAGCAGCAGCAGCTCCTCTCGCGCACCAGAGCTTAACATAACCCACACTCGATTTCCAGCCGAGAGGTGCGCAGTCTAGGAGGGATTTTCCGGGAGCGAAATATATCGTCGCGCTGACCGTAACGATATCCCCGAGAAGCGTCCCGATGCCGCAGTTTCTCGCTTTTCCTTTGCCTATACTACCACTTTTCGCTTCTTCTTTTTCCATTCGCCCTCTATATCTATTCTATTCTATCTGTGTACGTGTTTGTGTGGCTGTGTGTCTGGCGCTGTTCTTTATCTCTGTTTTTGCACGCGCTCTTCTCCTTTCCACTGTCTCTATTTTTCTCTTTTTTTTTGCAGCGTTCCGGAAAAACTTCCGCTGTCCTTTTCATTCTTCGATTTTACGAGCATAATTCGGTTTCGTCGTCCCGGAATGTGCTCCAGCTAGCGGCAGCGTGAAATTCTCTTCTTTTAAGCCTGGCTACTGCCCCCTCCTTTTTTTATTCCGATTCTTCTTTCGTTCTCTTTTACCACCGTTCTATTTTTAACTCGAGGACTCTTTGAATGACGAGGAAAATGCTTTGAAATTTAAACTTCGTTAAAACTAACTCTACGCGAGTTCATTTTTACTTCTTCAGGCAAAGATTTATAGTGAACAAGACCGCCTTTTCATGGCTTAATGCATGGGCATAAGGATGGGCTAAAATAGTTATTAGATTTACAATCTAAATAAGTCGAAGTGAAATTTGAATATTTTAGTGTAGGTGAGATTGAGATGAAGCGAGCTCAGGGGGAGAGTGTACATTATTAATTATTTTTTCATGGAAAATATCTTGTGGATAGAAAAGAGTCTATCAATTAATTTATGCAATATACGTAATTAATTTAAACATATTTAAATATTAAAATATGTCAATTTTTCATAATAAATGGAGTTCAAGTTTCACAGATATACATTGCTTGTAAGCCAGTCGTTTTTTTCGCAATTGAATTATCCAGTACAAAAGTGATAAACAGTTAAGAAACGTCATTCGCAAGCGTTAAAGAAAGAAGCAAGTCACATAAAAATTATTATTAATAAAAAATTTTAGTACATACACTTTTGAGGTAAAGCGAGTGGGGTAAGGTGGCATTATCAATTTTAGTGGCAAAACAAATGAACGTATGCAGTGAGTTTGAAAAGCAAATATACTAATTTGACGTTATTATAATAAGGGAATGTTTTATTTATTAATAATATTCGGATAAAAATAATTTTAAATATAAAAGCTTGATCAAAAGTTAAACATATTTCAAAATAAATTTCCACGTTCTATAATTTTATTTAAATTATTCCTACGTTTCATAGGAATAATTTAAATAAAAGTCAATAATACTCATTAAAAGATAAGTTATATAAATCATACAATTTTACTAAAAAATATTATGCTCTACTTGAAGCATTTTTGTGGTCATTCAATCCCAATCTCCTGTATTTAAAAAATACTTAAAAATGAAAATAATGTATTAAACTGAATAATCAAACGAATAATAAATGTAACGTATAGTTATATTAAGTAAATCTATATATGAGCTTAATTATGGTGATCGTAGATGTAACAAGCACGAATGCACGAACTAAAAAATACAATAAGCAAGTGTCAAAAGAGCTAATCAAGATAGCAGCTCGCTAAGTCGTTTTCCTCCTCATGGTCCTAGAGGGTCTCAGGATCTATCCTAGATTACCCGGATCACGAGTGCTTCTGGATCAACTTCCATAACCAGACTCTACTTCGCGTGCTGTTTTCAGTTCGCGCGCGCGGGGGCTACGGCAAGAACGAAAGTGATACCGAGCCCTGCTCCTCTCTTTGTGCAACATGCTGCTCTCTTTCTCTTCCCGTATAGTCTGTACCGCTCGCTCTTCTCCGTGTTTTGCGCCATATGTTGCTTCTTTTTCGCCTTTTGGGGCTGTCTGTGATAACTTTCCTCGCTTTGTACACGTTTTTATCTCTCTCTCTCTCTCTCTCTCTCTCTCTCTCTCTCTCTCTCTCTCTCTCTCTCTCTCTCTCTCTCTCTCTCTCTCTCTCTCTCTCTCTCTCTCTCTCTCTGCCTCTGTCTGTCCCTCTGTTTTTGTCTCTCTGTCTCTGTCTCTGTCTCTGTCTCTGTCTCTTCTCCTCAGTCTCTCTTTCTC
>UELV01086594.1:0-11332 GCA_900490015.1 Megastigmus stigmatizans | reverse complement strand
TCCCCAAGGCTTATTATACGTATAGGCTACCTAATGTACAATTCAAAGGCAACAAATGCGGCGCGTGCTTTCCAAAATTAAAGCGTATACCGTGCATCTATAAGCGCGGGTGTGCAGGTGAACGGGGGGGAACAAAAAAAAGGGACGAGACATCGCGCGGGCCCCGGGGCGGCGGCTCCTCTCTTCGTTATTTTTAGCGGGAAATATCGACAGGACAGGAAAAGAGCGAGCGAGACCGAGACATTTTGCAAATAAAAAATTCAATAGGCGACTTTACGAGGGCCGTTTTTAGAAAATGAGAAAATCGATAGCCATATTTCGTACGTGTGTGTTTGTGCGCGTTGCTCCAGATAGGGAACTGCCGGTGGTTTGGTGCACCAAACCGCAGATGTACAAAAATAAAGCCTACCCAGCCCGAAATAAGTCATACACACACACAAACATCCAGGAATTCGAAAAACTGTCTGTTGGCATATTTCTCATCTTTTTCACTCTGGTAGAAAGCGCAATATTCGTGCGTTACACGCATTAGCTGCGTACAATAAGGATATGCGCGGTCGCGACTAGGTTCCGCGCGCGGATAAACGCGGCTGAGATTGCAAAATGAAGCGTACCCATATACGCGTACGTGCAGAGACTGTAAGGTTTATCGTTCGTAGGAGACGCGTCGGTGCGGCAGGCTTAATTACATGTAAATTAGCTCAGACTTATTCCGCGGGGTCACCCAGAGATGCGTAACATTACGTGGTGCAGCAGTGAGATGCGACGAGGTGTGCGCGCGAGGGACCGACTTATTATATCCGCGACCCGACGGCTGCTGCTCGGCGGATCCTTTTTGACCGTATAGTATATAGTGCTGAGCGTTGCGGCTTTTCTATATACGCCGGTAGCCGAGGACGTAAACTTCCCAAACTGAACGACGTCTGCTCGGTTTCATTACCGGAACTTATATAGGCTGCACCTGCACATCTTGAAATATTAAGTCGCGTTTATATAGCGAAGTCGCTCGATCGGCTCTTGTTTGCGAAAATTGACGGTGCGAGCAAGTCGATATAATTGGAAAGATTGATGAATCGTCGATAAGAATAAGTCAAGTGTAAGCATCGATAAGTGTATCGATAAATATTAACTCATTATTGATTGTGTACATCGAACAATTCATTTTCCGGTAATTATTTGTATAGACGATGACAGTGAATATTCGCTCGTGTTCATTGATAAACATTGCACACGATCGATTATTTCCAATCGATGTTTCTGAATCCCTTGATACGACAATGACTATAAAACCAAATTTAACGTACAAATTAACATTGTTGAACTACTTGGTAGATAACGTAAGGGTTCATGTAAAACAGACTTATATGCATTTGAACACGGCAGAGAGTGACTTTTTCGCTCTTTCAGGATTTTTCTCGCGAGTGACTATAAAAGTGTATTATGCATTAGGCTAGAGCATATATGTATATACGTTGGGAGCTTTGGTCGCAAAAGGCAGGGACGCATCCGCGGTGTATATAGGTACATATAGATGTATATAACGTGGGGAGAGAGATGCCTCTAAAGCATATAAGCTTACATTATTAAAATTTTCAATATTTACATTCTAGACCCACTTTTCAGCCCTGATATAAAGCAAATTTTAAAGGTTCGTTGGTCCTTTCCACCTTCCTTTCCTCCTCCCACTCACCCCCTCCTCCCATTTTCTGCATATTTGAAATTCTCCCAAGCTTTGTAGCTCTCCGCGCGCACATACACACAGACACGCGCGCTCGACTATGCTATATATATGTATACGCGACACTTGCGTTAAACTTTTGCAGGTAAACATAGGAAATAGTTGGAATAATTAACGCAAGGTCATCTAACCTCGAGTTATTTATAGAAAATGCGCATAATTAGGTTCAAGATTCAAAGGTTGTACTGGATATGATAATTAAATATCGTCCTTCTCTTTTTCTTCGAATAACATTAAGAAACAAAAAACAATGCGCACAAGATAAATTTAAAGCATTTAGAGGATAACACGCGACACACGGTGAGAATGTGCTGCACGAATTCAAATTCTGATTAAAAAGCAGATTATACGTGCAAAGGTGTCAAAACGCACACACGCAAACGCACACACCTATGACCGCAGAGAGGAAAAAGGAGAGAAAGGTTTTCATCGTTTGCTTATGTGTCTGGGGCTCGCGAGAGAGGCTGAATTTCGCCTCGACCTCCTTTAACATTTCTGACGTAGTATAGTCGTCGTAGTCGTAGTCGTCGCGCGCATGCCGGGAACGTGAATAGGAAATTCGGTCGACTTCCATCCCCCCCCCCTCCCCCGGATATACACACACTCGTGACAATTTTTCCTCTCCTTCCTCTTTCTCTCCTCCTCATCTATACATACAAGTATCGACTGCCTCGTAAAATCACTCTACACACCCGAGTGATCTTCATTATGTGCTCTCGCGCACACACACACACACACACTTTTTTCTTTTCGTCACACCCATCGAATGGCGCGCGACTTTGCGTTAAAAAACACCTAATGAATTATTTATGACGCGATTTTTCTCTCTACCCCACAGCAGCTATAACGTACGAAATATGCGGAGTATATGCTTTTGCTAATATATTTCGTGAAATGCTGGGGTTGGGTTGGGTCGAGTCGACTTGGGGAACAGAATGTGCGGCGAGTTTAAAGGGGTGTTCCATTAAAGGGCTTTTCGCGTGTCCTAAGAAAACGAATTGCTTTCTTGGCCCGGCTAGTAAATGACTTTATCTGAAATACAGTCTGCCAGTTAAACCTCTTACATTGCTGTCAATGGGGAACTACTTTCTTTGGCCGTGTATATACTTCGCTTTAGAATGATCGATATTAGGCTTTTCGTTCCACTCGTTATTTCGAAAACCAGAAAGAGAGAGAAAAAGAGAGAGAGAGAGACAGAGAGACGATTGCTCGCAAGCACTCGTATAACTGGGATATATACATGCTTTTTACGCGCTCGTTATTTTGCAAAAAATCGTGTGTTTTTTACCAACGAAGCTTATCGAAGCCAATCGAAATGTTTTCCATACGCAAAACACGTGCAAAAAAAAAACATCGTTTTACGAAATCCCCAAATATCCGCTGAACCTCTATAGAATAGGTATTATCGAAAAAAAGCCAATAGCTCTCGCCGATTGTTTTCCGAGCAACAAAGAAAATCACTGTACATAATAATAAAAATTGAAATAACAGAAAACACAAGTTTTCCTTTAACGGAGCCTCTCTCTCTCTCTCTCGATAGTATGATCGAGAGAGTCCCAGTATCATAGCAAGAGCATTAGAGTCGTAAGGGACGCCGTGGAACGCATGGAATATGTATAGTGTATGGCCATTGCGAGAGAGAGAGAGACTCCCTAGCCGATGCTTATGTATTTTTGCCCCGGTATACCCCGGTGCTTATCATGCTAATGGTCTGCCAGAGAGAGAGAGAGGAGAGAGATAGAACTGACTTCATCCCCCTCGTGACTCTATTACCTGGAATTGCGAGGATACACGCTCCTCTTTTCACTGTCCGACTGCGAGTGTATATACACACACGGAGTGGCTCGATATGTCAAATTAGTAATTTAACCTGGCTTTATACACTTTTTACGAGGACATTTCTACTCTACTTAAATTACTGGTGGAGTTTACATCCCTTCTGCGACTTTTTATTTTCGTACATAAATCCATCGTATACACGGTACAGATATGTTCGTGGTCAGCTCGTGCAGATCCACCCAGTCTACTTTTATTTCTCTTGCTATTTTTGTTTAAACATCTGCTGCCATCTGCTAACGGATGGCAGCAACTTATTCGGAGTTCTTGCAACAAAAGCACACGAAATCGATCCTATATACGCGACACGCTCCGTTATACTTTGAGCCACTGATGACGTCAGGACTATATTTATTGCTTGCTCCTACGATATTTAACGTCTCTCGGATGATACTTATATCCTTTGCGAAACCGCGCGTTCGGAACATTACGTAATATGTGACATTTCGCAATCGGATTATTCCAATTGTATTATATAAAGTGCGATTTTTAATAAATCCACGAAGCGATAAAGTTTGATTTCGAGGAAATATGTTGGGGGGGATAAAGGAGAGACTCGTAAATTTGTTCCGAGACCTGGGAGCGCGGCTTGATGAAGATGCACGCGCCTTTAAATTAGAACAACTTTGCCGAATCTTTTCTTGCCATTCAACTTCGAAAGTTGTCAAAAACTGTGGAAGATGGAAGTTGTCAGAGAGCGCAAAGTTTCTGCCGACGCGAGTTCGAGCGCAGCGCGGGCTTCGATCTTTCTTTCCACTGCTGCTGCTGCTGCACCAAACCCACAATCTATCTATATATATATATATGTAGTACTTTACCCGATAGCAATTTTCTTTCGTTGAAAAAGCAATTATTATCATTGCGCTAAATTCGATGCGGAAAAAAGATTCAATTTTATATACCGACCGAGCTTTAACCAAATGAAATCGTAGAATATTGCAAAATCAATGGCGAATTCGAGTGCGTATTAGGGGCTTCTTTTCGATAACCGTTAATTTGATTCTCGCGTTACACGCTGAATTTCGTGTCTGCCACTGGGTCGTGGCAATACATCTGCCTCGATTGCACATTTGCCGAGCATCTATAGAGCTCACTCGAAAACTCCAGGTCCCGTTCGCTATTTCAAAATAACATTTACAATGGATGTCGCGGACGAGGACTTTGGGGGCCGGGAGGATGTCGCCTAGCGCGGTATTTTACGTGTGTCCGTTGTCCAATTAAAATAATCAACAGGTTGAGGTGCTCGATCTCATTGATAATCGAAATTTATGTCGACGTTATTTCGCGCCCCGCGTTCAATCGTCCTGGCACGCTCGGCCGTGTTTTACATCGTTTACGCACGAATTACATATATAGACGATATTTTTTTAATGAATTATGTAAGTAATCGTTGTTGGCGTCGATGGTAATTGTGTAAGGGAAACTTCGTGCGAGGCCTTAAAAGCTGTTAACATTTGAAAATCAACTGATACGGAATTTAACTGGTGCTTTCATATCTAATTATATTATACCGCATTACACCATGAATAATATTGCGTTGCAATTTTAATGCAAACGATCGATCATTGTTCCAACTGTTTTTTATTTATTAACGGAAAAACGTCGGTTTTCATTAAAATTGTTCGAAACTTATTAATTATTTATATTTGTTCAACAGAAACATGGTATGATTTTTCTTGGAAAACGCTCACTGTGAATCTCATTTCACAAATGCATCGTGTTTCATTTTATGCAGAAATTTCATTTCAAAATATGTTCAATTTTACCTCCGTTCCTTTTTTAAATATTTATTTTCCTACGTATTTGGATTACACATTATTTGGACTACTACGAACAGAAAGTTCAAATTTTGTGAATATGCAACTTTTGAAAGCTGAAAGTACTCAATTTTTAATGTTAATTTTATATGAAAATTCGCCGGTTGAATAAATGTAAATAACAGATCAGTATAACTACAATTTTTCTGATCATCGGGTATTCTAAATAAGAGTAACTTAGTATATAGGCAGCTTTGATACTACATCCTTTTTAAATATCTGTAACAACACTATCGTTAGGCAGACCTATGAATCATATACGTTTAGGTACCGTTTTGAATTTGTACAAATTTTTCTCATTTTTTTTAAGTACCTATGCATATACCTATTTTATAAATTTGTTAAACATTTTAAAACTTTTTTGTACTTTATAAAATCCGATTACCGCACAGGATCATTTTAGCAACGCCATACCATATTTATTAATAATTGGGCACATGTCCATTTCTTTGTCTATTAAAAATTTTAAAATCGTAAATTATAACTTATTCATAAAAAATCCAAAATCACGTAATTAAATAGCTTACTATAGAAAAAAGAGCCTATCTATTTATACAAATCTTATGTTTTGACACTAGTTGTTTACAAGATATAAGTAATCAAATATAATATAAAGTTGCATCAATTTTACTTATGAGTAAGAAAAAATATGCACTATTTTAAGACATTTTGCTATAGTAAATACGTATTCGATTGACTTTTGAATAAAACTGATAAGATATAATATAGAACCACCTTGAACCTCACTCCCTAAAGTACTGCATGACCTACCTAACTATACCGAATTATCTTCCCAGCGAAAAAACCAAAACAAATCTGTATATACACCTAATATGTACTTATATCTATTATAAGTGTATACTTATGCGTGTTGAGCACGGGGCGTGCTAGTATGAGTAAACGTGCGACCTGCGACAAAAGCCGAAAGCGTCATCGCAGATCGCTGTCATCAAACTTTGTATATAACCATATAACCATATAACTTATACATATATATCTATATGATATACTCTAAATTCACAACATATACCTGTAAGCTCGAGCAAGAGAAACAAAGCGACTGAGAAGAGCGAAGCAGTCGTCGAGAAGGCCGCGAAGTGAAAACAGTGTACTTAACCACATCGCTCGATAGGCTCCGGTCAGTCAATTTATCCAAACTTATAGGTACAAATGTTTCAATGCTACGAGAAAATAAGCAAGCCATGCCCGGTGTAATACAGAAGCGACTAGAATCGCAATGAAAAAGAAAGTATAAAAAAATGCCCTTTCGCGGTTGTGTAACGACAAATTAGGTATACGGAGTTCGCACCAGTACCAAGAAAATCAAGAAAGAACAGAGCGTCGTAAGTCGTAGCGTATAGGTATATACGCACATGCATCGTGTCCACTGAGATCCTAATTCCTATATGAAGGCGTTCAAATTCATTGTGCGATTGAATAAAAGTGGCGGCGTCGTGAGAAAGAAGCGCGGGTCGTTTGAATATCATGGGAAAAGTTGCGGCAACGAGTTGGGCCAGTAATTCAGAAGAATCCACCGAAAGGATAAAAAAATTGAAACGAAAGAAGGACCTCGAGGAGATACGACGTAATGCTCTCGCTGGTAAACGCAGTTTGGTGAGTCGCTAATATTTACGTTTCGGTAAACTATTTATTAACTCCAGACTTTTGAAGGCTGTAATGTATAAAATAACTTAACATCTTGTTAGAATTTCTTACGTCATATTAATCTAGGTGTTATTACTAAATTTAATATAAATATACATTATTGTAAACTTTTAGGTTATAATTAAACATTGTTCTACTAAATATTACATTACATTAATTTACATTAATTACAACAAACAATTTTAACATTCGAATATCTTAGATCTTCTGATAATGATTATTAAATTCTTGATTTTAATGAAGTCCTAATTAATATTTATTAAATAATATTATTTTAATATTTGTTTATTTATTATTGCATGTTACAGCGAAGTAGTGCGAATAAAACATTGAATTCACATGTACCACAGACTAAACTTATGAAAACTCTCAATCAGTTCTCTAAAAAGAGGAAAGAAATAGTAAGAACTTCTTATTTTATTAAGTAGTCACATATCTTTATAATATACATGTAAATAATTTTTATCAGGAAGATGCTGTCCAAAGTCAAGGTTCGTTGATAAATAAACCTAGGATCATTAGTGATGATGTACTGCAGAATCCTGTGAGTCTTCCACTTTTTTGCATAGTCTAAATCTATTCACAATGAAATTTATTTATGAGTATATATTTAGCTCCTTTTAATCTTTTGTTTTTTTGGGTTTCCAACTTTTACTTATAATAAAATATTTTTCTTCAGTTAAAAATTGAAGGATTCTTTCGAGGGGCTATAAAAGGGAAAGAAATAACACGTCGTGAGTTTACCATAAGTGTATATTTAATTTTATATTGTCAATAAGAATATCAAATTGATTTAATATTTTATTAATTAGCTACTCCATCCCAAGAAAAATTGAGAGATGCCGTATTACACTCAGATGCCTTGAAGCTTATGCAAAGTGGCAGCTATATTCATAGGTAAATCTTTAAATTATAGTGTATATTTTATTCTTTATATTTATGTTGATTTTAATTATTTCTTAATCAATTAGTATTAAAGCAAAAGAGAACCATAAAAAATGTGAAGATAATGAAATAGATCCACAGATGAAGACTGAAATTAAGAAACTATTCTATGATTCTTCAGAAAGTAGTTCAGATGAAGATCTTAAATTAACTGTAAAAATTAAATCTAGTCCAGTATTAGGAGGTAAAAAGTAAGTTTCATAGTAAAAAATATTAGGGCAAATGTTGAGTGCATTTCATATTTTGACATTATTCTAAGTATTTATTTTTTACTGTAGCTCTAAAAGAAAAATAAATTTGGAAAAACTAAATGCAAATAAAGGATCAAATAATGTTTCTGTATCCAAAAATCAATCTTTTGTAACAAAAGACATTGCAAAAGAAGAAAAATATAGGAGACGATTGTTTAATGAAGAAGATGCAAGTGTAAATAGTGAAAAAGTTAAAAATTTAAATAATAATTTGTATGATAGTAATAATGTAATAAGGTATGAATATGATTTTTTATTACAATAACTATATATGATATGATTGTAAATAATTTTTATTTTAGATTTTCTCCCTATAGGCCATCACCTGAAAATGTAATTTATTTTTCTAAACATGTACCTGCACAGGATAATAAGCTCAAAGAGAAATCCAGTGGTCATAAAATAAGTCCTTCAGATTCGCAAGTTATAAAATATTATGTAGAAACATGCAAAACAGTTGCTGAAAAGGAACTCAAAAACATGTTTAAGAATATTATTCAAGGTAAACACTGAAAGAATTATTATTATTCCAGCCATCTCAAACTTTTCCACTTATAATAAATAATATTTTACTTAATGGCTTTATCCAAAGTAAAGTCTTCATAATATTAGTTGGTTGCATTGGTAATACTTATAACTAATAAATAAATTAAAATATCAATTAATTATTATTATTAATTTATTAATTAAATAATCAAGTTTGCTTTTAAATTAAACTCTTTTTAAATGTAATAAAACTGCATTATTCAGTACAATTTGTTCTTTGTTAAGGTATTTTATATATAAACATTATTTTTTTTTAAATTTATATACTTTGATCGTTTATCAGATCCATTGAAGACTGCAAAAACAGCTTTAAAAAGTACTTATTCAAATGCATTTAAAGAATACTTGAATCGGCAAAAAAATGTTAAACTAGAAAAGGGATCTCATTCAGTAGGTCGAAGCACTGCCTCTAGTAATTCAGAAATCATGTTGGAACCTGATTCTGCAATAGCAAGAGTATTGAAAAAAAATGCTGAAATACCAATGAAAAGTGTAGCATGGACAAAAAGTAGTTCAAATTCATCCATAACTAATTTACATAGTACAGAGGTAGATTTTTTCAAAGCAGAAGATTTGACAAAGAATAATGAAACAAAACAAAAACGTTTACTTTCAGTGCAAAGCGAAAATAGTGACAAGGAAATTCCTTCTTCAACTAAAGCAAATGTAGATCCAAAAAGTGCAAAAGAGGAACCAAAAATTGATCAAATTCATCCAGAACGTCAAGAGCTCATTGCTCGCTACTTAAAAGATGTTTCTACAAATAAAAAGCATGAAAAGGAAAAAAGTATTTTTATGGAGCAACAGAAAAATATTAATAGGTCTCAATATAAGAAAGAAAAATTATATATAAGTGATAGTATGAAAGAAACTTACTTAATTCATAAAAGTACAAGGCACATACCTGCGATTTTGAGGAAAAATAGATCATTGGTAGACTGTGTTGAAAAAGAAAAAATTTTATTGAATATAAACAAAGATCTAAACAAAAGTTTAAGCAAATGTTTAAAACCTAGTGAAGCCATAAAAATAAGATTGTCTCAAGATTTTAACATTGATGACAATTTAGAAAGTGAACGAACTCCAAACTGTGAAAATGCAGTATACACTCAGTTAATGGATGTCCCAAAGAGTAAATATTTGCACATGAATGCTAAATATAACCATCCTTCGAGAATAAATCTACCTTCAGTGTCCACTAACGAAGTCCAAAGACAAATATCTGAAAGACTTTTGATTCCATCACCTAATAATGAATTAGATTTTCTTCTAAATCGAAATTTCAAAATATCTCCAATTAAAACTCAATCGAGTCAAAGCTCAATTGAGAATAAGCACGATTGCCTTAGATGTTCTCAGTCTGAAAAAAATTCAGAACAAGATAATAATTGTATAATTAGTATGCCTAGTTTTGGTGATATACAAGAAAGAACAGATCGCTTAACTCTTCGCTCAAGTCAAGGTCAAAATTATTCTCAGGAAAGCATAGGGCATTTATGTTCTTCTAAAAAAGAACAATTAATTCCACATCCTAATGTTTATTATCACAATTCGCAACCTTCTAGCAGCTATATACATCACAATCGTCGATCTTGTGTACCACCATTCAATCAAGTACCCAATTCACAGTCATTGGGCATATCGTTATCGTCTAAATACAATTACCCTATACATAATGAAAGTCCAACGTACATTCCTCAAACGAATTTTCAAGTATTACTTCCTGAAAATTATCCTTGCCAAAGGCCTAAAGAGTTTAATTTTTGTTTACCGAACGATTATCCAATGTACAGACAACCAAATTCTCAACACCATCAAGAACCTTTAATGAACCGTCAGCAACCACAACAGCAAAATACCTCAGAACTGCAACCAATGAAGTTCTTCGCAGTCAACGGAAGCAAAGCGCCTCAAAGACGCGCTATTTATGGCCCCACGGATAGTAGCAACTTTTCACACATACACAAGACGACCGATTCAAACAAACATTACACTCAACTTCAACAAATGCAACAAGTGCAAGCGTACACAACAAAAGAAATGCCTAGTGAATCGTATTATACAGCGTCTTCAATTCCTTATCACGTGCAAGGAATACCTCAACCAATCAGTTCGACTTTCGAATGCGGAAGTATGCATAAATTAAATATCATCGCATCGAATAGGCAAAGCTCGTCAAATTTCATTAATGAAGCTCCAAGAATGACTAGGGAGTCAGTTAATTTTGTTACGACCAATGGGTCCGATCAATCTTTTGTTAATCAGCCGAGTATACCTATGAATGGCATTGTCCATAATCAGAGATATGTTGGCCAACAATTGCCGTCGACATTGTACTCGTCGGTGGACCACCAACAAAATCATTGCGGCAGTAATGAGGTAAAACAATGGGCAATTCTATTTAACTAATATTGTTTATTATTGACATAATTCACTATGCATATTTGTTTTCTAGGGATACAAACTAAGCGATGTTTATTTGCATCAAATGAATCATAATATTCATTCTAAGAGATAGTGAAACAAAGTGTGTG
>UELV01086585.1:0-29534 GCA_900490015.1 Megastigmus stigmatizans | reverse complement strand
ATATATATATATAACGTATATATATATATATACGTTATTATATTTCGCAACTTGTGGCCGTGTTTGGAAACGTTATACGGAAATGAGATTTAGATAAAGTCGAAGAGCGGTCCCATAAATTTGATTGCGTGAAATAGATCCCCATTTAATATACATCCCCTGCGATTTCTGGATGTGCTTTGTAATACTTTTTGCATGTACAATACCGTCTTCTGCAGATATTTTCGGTATCGTAAAAAAATAAAATTATCACGTAAACTTGAAAATGGTGCAGTAAAACTTTGCATCTCAACACTTACATCTTTAAGTATGTTTTAATTGAAAAAAGTATAAACTTTATCTTTTTTATATACGTCCTTATAAGGATACATGTATTACAGATATAATATGTATTACATATGTAAAATATTATACAGAAAAGTGAAAAATCAAATTACTTGCGTCGTAATAAAAAATATTTTTACCATGTAATTAAAAAAAATGTTTAGAATAATGTACATGTAGAGTAAAGTGAAGAAAAATGTAATAATTGAATGATTTTCTCCACTAGCATGATTCCAAAATTCTTAGGATGCTTGTAATTTCGTTTAAAGTTATTTAGGTTAATTATTTTAAATGATTTTATGATGTCGTACAGAGCATGACACCAGCAGAGCACAATGTGACATATTTTCTCTTTCTCATTTGCTCAGCACATAGAACGATCAGAAGTTTAATTCACATACATAAAAAATGTCTAATCATATTCGACATGCATCTACTTATAAATATATACATGTACTGGTTTAATATTTTTTTTAATAAGAGATGTAGATTTTTTAAATTATATATTCACATTGGAAAGTGTATTATTCAAAAAAGTATTATTTAATTATCATTTTTTTCGAACTAATAATAAAATAATTAGATTTACAACATGTTAATTCATAAAAAAGAAATAGAAGGTTTTGAAAGACTGTTATTATTCGAAAAGTATCATTATTTAGTAACAAATGTTACTTAATTACAACATAGTAAAATAATATAGGCAATAATAGATTTCAATTTTTATCGTGCTTACATTTAATATAAAAAATATTAAACATCGCAGTTTGTAATATGTGACCAGTCGTGAGTTTGTACTAATTAGCGTACATATAGTATCTAATTTTAAACTATCCGCTACTCCTTGTAGTTATAGTATCATACATAAAAATACTAGTCAGTAATTTCCTTCCGATAACACATCAAATAGTCATCAGTTTCATGTTCTTGCAATTAAATGTAAGTTTCGTCATACTTATCTACATTCTTCGGAAAAACTAAAACTAAATGACGTAAATAATATACATTGTTTTGTATAATTAAGATACGACTAAAAACTTGTCAACAACCCAGTATTTCGTTGATTAGTTGTATACATCATCTATAAGCGTCTAAAATTTCCGATATAAATGACGAATGAATAATTATATAATAACTGTTTGAGTGGCATAATGTAATTCGTTTTCACAAATTAATAATCCAACAATATTCATTTTAAAGTATTTAAGAAATGTTATACGAATGGCATCTTTTAAACAATGAATATACACCTATATATATATTTCCGATTAGCAGAGTGTATAAGTAATATCACAGCGGAAAGTTCCCAAAACGGAAATTCTCGTCCTTACGATGCACCGCTGAACTGGACTCATACGATCTAGGTATTTGTCTAGTGCACACGTACATTATAGCGGGAGAATCCCGGTATTGCAGTTCGAGCGAGAAGAATCAACGTTACTTATATGCACATGCATTTATGTATACAACTGATATATGTGCACAGCTAAAGACATTTAGATTGAGTTACCCACGCGAATTGTAGAAAACCATAAAATATGTCTAATTCCGTTCAATGATTACAGTTATTAAGCTTGAATTGGTAATACAAGTGTACTAAGGCAGAACTGTAAGAAATTACACGCTTAACGTGTAATACGGTTGTTTTCTGAAAATTTTTACTCCATTCAATAATTCTGTGTACTCTATACACACGCTTGAGTGTACATTAATATTATAGAGTATTAATTTATTCAAATATGATTTTTACCCGCGTATTCTTGTGAGTATGCTATTGTGATTCAAAAAATTAAAAGTATAGAAGTAATGAGGCTAAAATTTTTATCTATAAATATTTATTTTCAAGAATAAATAAGATTGGTAAAACTGACTTCTAGGCGGGAGATCTGTGTAGTATGTGCGTAAATAAAACATTTTAAAGAAAAAGATTCTATGCTACGATATCATAAAGTTATGATATATCACTTCCAATTTTTTCTTTCATTTACAGAAATGATATCAGTGGAAACAGAATGCTATTTCAAATGTGATATATATTTAGTTAATAGCAGAATCGCGCCCTTTTGTTCGAAGATACGGTTATCTTTTTTACTAGAATTTTTAAAATTCCGTGAGTAACAATCTAATCAAGCAAAATTATTTTCAAATGGTACCAATTAGAAAATGTTAAGAAATTAATATTTTTACCCGAGACGGTAAAGCTTTTATATTATATTTTAACTTGTTATCGAAAATGTGTTGTTTTCTTTTCACAAACCAGGTATAGTAATTTAAAACTTATACAGATTTTTGTTACATATAACAATGCGAGCAATATAACTTTGAAGGTCAATCAGTTTCAAACTCTCTCAGTTTTATGAGAAAACAAAGCCCGCGAGATTTTTTCAATAGTAAGATAAACGTGACAGAGTAAATATCACTAATGCGCTTGGCTCGATATCGAAACCGAACGAATTACATTATTAGCCGCAGATTAAATGAATTTCTCTAACTTGTAACAACAGGCCTGTGCTGCAATACAAATCGCATCCTTACAATCGGCGAAGATCTTCACTCTATCGATATCCGCGCACTTGAACGCTCGCACACGCACCTCACACAGTCACATGTACACGTCTACGATAGGAAAAAAAAAACCGCCGACTCTTGATTCGATTCGCGTGCAAACTGTTAATATATATAGACTCGCGTGAGGCGAGAGGGACAAGACAATCGAGGCCCGCGACGAGCCACTGGTCACTCTCGATAATTGATAGCCGCACGACGACTATTACGATACGCGAGACGTATATACGGCTGACGGGTGCGAAAAGAAATCACGCGTCTATATCTTGGCGGATCTTCGCAATCACACGCTAACTGCAAATGATAACCCGCGCGAACGAGTTTATCTGCTCGGTCCGTCCGCGCCTCGTGCATGCGCCAAGTGCGCGGCTATTCTCTTCTTCGCCCTTTCGCGCTTTACTGTATAAGGCGTCAGCAGTTGTGAATTAAGAGAGCATATTGTCTCCCGGCACGCAAGTATATACGACGGAGCTCACGGGACACGGGCGCGAGTTATTGAAAAAGAAAAACAGAAGCTCATGTTTTGTGAGCTCGATAACGGGATGTTAATCGGTCTGCTACTACTGGAAGCCATTAATCTTTCGATTCGAGCGCCTCGGAGAAGATCAACGTCACGCCGCCGTAGTTCTCTGACTCGCGCGCGCGCCAGCGCCTGTCTTATATTCTTGCGCGCTCTGCGTTTTATACTGTCAAGAGCCTTTCTCTTTGCGCGCATTTCTTTCTTGCGCGTGCTAGCCTTTGTTCCGGGCGAGGAAAAAAGTTTTTCCCGTTGTGGGCAGCCGGTGATTATTTTTATACGTTGTCTTAATTGTTTCGAAATCTCTGTAGAGTTTCGTTTTCGGTTATTGCGATAGAGCGGCATGGAATATACAAGAGTGATCTATATATAAGTGAGCTGGGAGAAATTTTATCATCCATTGCTGCTAAAGCAGTTTTCCTATATCAACTCACTTTGACTGATGCTAATTCAGTTCGATCTTCGATTTTTATTATTTTAGCAGCCTCGAAGAGGCGAACTGTAATGGTATTAGGTTTGAGACTTGTTCAACTGATAGTTTGACAGGTATATATCGATACAACATTTTTCGAATCTTGAAATTGATGTGACTTAATTCAGTGGTCTGACCTGAAAGATCACTTTATTTATTAGTAAATTTATGAGTATCGAACGACCTTTATTTCGTAAGCAATCAATTCTGCTAAATACTTTTTATGGAAGTAGAAGAAACAATTGATTTTACATTTAAAATTTAGTAACATAAGTATAGCATAATTTAATGTAAGCTATTGGATGTCGCTAGAAAAAAATAAGTAAAAGATAAAAAAAATTATTATAAAAATGTAAATGTAAAATTTAACTATTATAACAAATACAGGAATTCATAATAGTATAGGAAAAAAAATTTCACTATTATCTACTACAATACCAAAATCGCGAGATAGCTAAAGAATAAAAAATATTTTTCCCTCCCTCCTTTTTCACATATGAAATATCTCGATAACTATTCATTTATGTATATATTCATCAGAGGCGCAGAAGTTTTTAAAATGTGTTCATTAAGAAAGGGTACATATATAATATAGCGAGAGAATGAAAAGATATGGAAAGTTTTGATCTGCACGTGAGTTATAACCGCTCGTGGCTGGATTCGATAATGATGTCTAAGTAATTTGCGATATCAATACCTGATGGCGATAGCACGCGCGCACACCGTCAGATTTCTCGCGAGTATATCGACTCGTATTTTACAAATTTGTCCTACCTACGAATTCACCAGTTCACATCGATTTTTCAACGTGGTGCTCGCTGTATCGTAACTTTCATTTAGAATCGAGATTGGAGGCCAATTGAAAGACCTTCACACGGATTTACAATGCGGGC
This sequence comes from Megastigmus stigmatizans, assembly GCA_900490015.1. Lineage (NCBI taxonomy): Eukaryota > Metazoa > Arthropoda > Insecta > Hymenoptera > Megastigmidae > Megastigmus > Megastigmus stigmatizans. The sequence continues at coordinate 24,763 of UELV01086585.1, read as the reverse complement.
TCTTTTTTCATATAACACATCATGGTCAATGAGCCAATAGCTGCCTCTGTAAAATTCTCAATTGCGCTGGCCCAAAAATCTAGTCTACATTAGTAAGCAATATTGCGCTTGGAATGAACATTTTTTTTTCTTCCACTCGACGCGTTAATAACGTTCAATCTTTTTCTTTACTTTTTTTGCTTAAAATCAGTCATTCAGCTGTAGATAAATCGAAACAGGTGTATCGCGTAAAAACATGTTTCTGCACAGAATTCTGTTGAAGTATATCAAGTTGTTAAATAATTTAAAGAACGACTTTTCGATTCACGATATGAAAATCTTATTTAATATTTTATAAATGTCGTGGCGTGATTATTTTTTGAAGTGTATAACTTGTAAAAGACATAAATAAAACAACTAAAACTTCATACCATCTTGTACTTATTACGATACTTGTTACAACAATACAATTACTATTTAATATTCAAGTACGAGCCATTGTTATGTTATGCATTACTCGTTCGTGTTTTTTTTTGCGAACGGTTAGCAAATTTTATTGCAAACTATTTTCTAGGCGATAAAAATATAATTTTCCAATTAGTTCTGATGAGTACAATGTACCTCTCGCAATATACAACTCTCGCACGCAGACTGTTCGCGAAATTTCATTTCCAACCTTTATCGCGATTTACTTCGAACATTACATTTAATACAAACATGTAAGGTGAATCATAAGTAAGCTGTGTACGTGTAAACAACTCGTTAATTAACATTAAACACGATTTGAGACACACTGCACACACTTAATAAGGTAGAAAACATATATGTAACATCCATTGTAATATCAACAGTAGCGTCATTCCAGCCGATGAACGATAACAAAAGTCATCTCGCTCACGTACAAAAAGCCTCGAGAGTTCGCACTATCGCCTTTCGAATTAAAATTCGATTAGACTCGAACAAGGTGAAGCTGGAAAATTTTCCTCCCGACAATCCCATCAACGCAAAGGCACGCGCTCGCCTTTTCTGTCCCTGCGCGCGGTGTTCAACAGCAGCAACAGCAGCGAATATAGCCTCGAAGAGAGCAGAGAGCGACGACGTCACTCGCGTCAACGAGAACAAAAGGCGCGTGCGAGGCGAGCATCTTTGATATCCGCGGCGAACGCGAGCTGCTTCGTGAAGCGTAACCTTTCTCTTCTCTCGTAAGCCTAAGATATACACCTACGAGCATCGAAGTTCGTCGAGGCGAAGGACACCGAGTTGCACAAATACGGAACTGCCGCGGGTGTGTCAACGTAATTTTGAGAGGCGAAGATACTCGGAGGTATATCGCTTGTGTACTTCCTGCATATCCTCCTTCCACGCGGCTCGACGACGACGTGACCCTCGGAGTAAAGAGAACTCTCGAGGAACAGCTATATATGTCTCGAGACGGTTCTTGCGGGGTTCCGCGTTAAAACAAAGCGAAAATACTGCTCGCGAGGATTCTATTATGTATTCCGCGTGGTAGGCAGAATTTTTTTTTACTGCTTTAAAGAGAATATATATAGTTGTGCGAGAGATGTGCGTTTGCTGCATACATGTTTAGTCGCTTTTTAATAAAACTGCTGTATATGTATTTTTTTTACGAAAGTATCTTTTAGACTTTAATCTGCAAGGTTGCAGTATATTATTATTTAATTTTCCTAAGCATAGGTACACTGGCTCATTTTTTAATTTTTCGAAACACTACTCTAAATTAAAAAGCAATATTTCAGTACTTTATATAAATCAAGAATAATTAAATTACAAAATTACAGTAAAATTACTGTTAGATTTTAAATTATGCACCTAACTTATCTTGTTCAAATATCATTTTAATATTTGTATACTGACAATCTATAAACTTATTTCAGATATTCATCGGATATTTGGCGAAATATTTTATACATACATACTATGAACTATGTTTGGGCTTGGATATGTTTGATATAATAAAAACGTTCATTCAGAATCACAATAACATTTATTAATCTTATATAAAATAATTGCTAAGCCGATATAATCATGATACAAAATAGCAAAGTTTAACATAATTAACAATTTGAAGTGCTCTCATATGTTATTTCTCTAAATAATTATTAAAAAATTTAACTTGATCAAGTAAATTTCATTTATATATTTTAAAGAAATCAAATTTACTTTTTCAAATAATATAAATATATTTTGTTTCATCTTGCAAACTTCATAAAATTATTTGAATAATTATTAAAAAATGTTTCTGGGATAATAAAGAAACTGGAGTTATATTATTTTCACAAAAAGTATATTGAATTTATTAAAATAAAAAAATAAATATTAAATTGTCTGTAAAGTCAGTCAGTTGGATTTCTCATAGACTTCTTTCGTATTATGCTTTAAAATTATAATTTAAAATCTATAATTACATAGGTATCACAAGTGACAATCTCTTCTTTATTATAAAAACATTTTGAAACTTTTAATGAAGATGTGACGAACATAATTCATATGACTCACATTTATTATTACTAGAGATAAAGGTTTGTCCAGGCAATGGTAAACAGATATCAAATCTAAAATAAATGGTTCACTTCTTTTGCAATTAATCTTTTGTAACTGCTAAACCTGAGATGTAACTGCACTATACAGTATCAAATTATATTTCCATTTTTAAAAGAAAAAAAAAGAAATTCTATAAATATATTACAGCATCAAATAATTACATAAACACATCAATCTTGTGTTCGAAATTAAGTTTAAACGAATACTAATGTATGTGTCATATCACAATATCTTGTCAAAATGACCATGTGTCAGCCTAGAGTAGGCCTATCGTAATAAAATTGTAAAATAATGCATAGCAAATGTAAAATATGCATTGAAACTTGTGATGTTAATAACACTCATTTTCTTGATACTAGATTTATCAAACTTTTCTTACAAGATATTACCAATCTTAAAAAAATTATTACTTACAAATCGTTAAGTCTATGCAGTGAAAGTAGTAAACATTATTAACTGTACATATATACAGATATACGATATAAAAACAATCAACTTTGTCAAATTTATGCTTCCAAAGCGACGCGTTCTGGGGCTTTGCTCTTATGTTCTGTAAATAAAAAAGTTATTTATATTTATAATTCTATAACGACATTCACAAAATATTGTTTCATACCTTTTTCTTTACTTTGTTCATCTTCAGGTAATTCAGGCATTGGAACATCATCTGGCACTTCAGGCAATGGAACATCAGCTGGCACTTCTGGTGTTATTACTTCAGCCTCTTGCGATATAAGAGCATTTAATTCAGCTTCAACTTCGTCCTCATCTTCATCGGTCAAGACTCCGGACAAAAGTGCATCAATTTCTTGTTGTTTTTCCACACCTTCTCTCGTCTCATCCATGACTTTCTCAATTTCGTCAATTGATAATAATGCATGCAATTTTTTGAGTGCATCGTTACCAAGTTTCAGTCCATCTACAACCCTTGTTTCAACTTGAGCAAACTCTATGTCGTGTACCATTCGTTCCAAATTTTCCAATTGCCCATCAGCTTTGATTAGAAGTTGTTCCTGGAATTTCTTCTTACGCAGTAACGACAAAGCCCGACTGATCATATACGTAAATGATGATAATTAGTGGAAATAAATTTATCTGAGTTATATTTCAATAAAAAAAGTGATTAGTCATAAATATACTTACTCTTTTTGATTATTTTTTAACAACCTCTTCGCTATTTCTCTATCCTTCTCAATATTTTGTTCGATTCTCCTTTGATATTGCTTCAATTTGTCTCTTGTTTGTTTTAATTGCTGTAACAATTGAAGAAATAATATTTTTAACAATGAAAAGTAAGGTTAAGTTAAAAAAAGAAAATAATATTTACCAAAACAGCTTTATCCTGATCTGTGATTCGGCTAGGCTGCTTCTTTTTTGCAAAGAATATCCCCATTTTTGCTGATTGTTGTTAACAAATTCAGACAAAAGAAGCAACTGCGTTAAAATCAAGATTCATAGGTTACATGGCCAATTGGCCAAGCATAAGTGGGCAGAGTGGGCTCGACTTAGCTTACGGAAAATACCTACAAAGTGACATCTGACATTTTTATAGTCGATATAGTAGCTACTGTTAATGTGGTGGTCTATCTTACCAACAATCGATAAAATTATCATTTTCTATACCATTGAAGATAAATAATGATGGTATTATATATATATATATATATACTTATAAATTAATTTTTAGAGAATATTATCTTATACGAATAATGAATAAAGCTTTGATGTATAATTTAAAGAAAAAATAAAAATTCACCCATAAAGATTACGTCTAATAAACATTTTGGCAATTCTAATAACGATCATTAAATAAAAAAGAAATTTTACAAAAAATAAATTCATTTATTATTTATTACTTTGGAACATAATAAATTAGTTTCAAAATTCTACATGATAGATATCTGGTAAATTTGATATTGGTTCCTAGGTTTTGCTAAGTTGAAAACTTCGTTAAAATTAATTTAAAATGAAAAATTACTGTTAAAAATTTATTATATAAAGTTAAAGAAAATAGTAAAAGTATCCAATAAAATATTTATAACTTTAATGGAAAAATCTTTGATTGAAATATTATCTTTTTACAAGTTATGCACAGTGTATTGTTACTGTGTATAAAAATTATTAAGCTTAATTCATCATTAAATTGCAGAATGCAGATCAAAAATGTACATTTTAAATAAAAAAGGATTATGAAATTGTTGCATTATATAACATTGAGCTTTCATGTAAAATGAAATAATTATGTTGCATAAATTAAATTAAATAATATAGTAAGTACATTAATTTAGAACTCTATATAAAATATATACTTCAATGCCATACATATAATGTATAAAATAAAATAACTAATTAGAACAAAAAAGATATGAAATTAGTATTGATTTAAATGGATTTAGAAAGGACAAATAAATAACGACTTTTATCAGGTTGAATTGAACAATGTCCATTATATTATATATTTTATTCCCACATACACACGGCACGTTGTGAACCTTTTCTTAAATATTAATAATAATATCATAATTATAATAATATTCATCATCATCATCATCGTCGTCGTGTCGTCTTCGTCGTCGCGATAATAATAATATAATAATCATAATATTAATTAAAACAATAATAAACATAATAATATTAATTCATTAGATATATATATTTTTATATGTATAGTATATATATAATAAATCATATAGTAATAATCATTGTATTATAATATATTTATATTTACAGAGGGGTACAATATTGTTATTTGTTGTATTAGTGTCATATTTATAATCGCCATATTATATTTATTTCTTGTTTGTATACATACACAATTAATTAAATTTACGGCCCTCATCACTCGCGACTAACTCAGCGTTAAACTTGTTGTTTTTTTTTTGTATTTTATAATATTCTCCGAGGGCTTCGCTTAACGCTTTTTTATTTTTTGCAACGCTTTTGATGTCTTCCTCGCACACTCGCTCACGCACTCTCGTTCTCTCCCGCTCTTTCGCTCTGTTTCTCTTGCACTCCAGCTTAATTCTCTCTCGTTTTCTCTCTCTCTCGCTCGCGCGCTCTCTCTCTCTCTCTTTCTTCCTCTCTCGCGCTCGCTCTCGCATTAAATTTATGCCGCATCGCTCGCCTCGAGATTTTCCTCATGGAAAATCGAGCTGATCTGATTTTGAAAAACGACTTGGCCCGACAATCTTCATCTTGTGCTTGTAACGCGTATTATCATTATTCCATTTTTTTTGCTTCGCTAACTCCCCCAATGAAACAGTCGCACTTCAAACTTTGGCGCGCGCGCTCACACGCACCACATCAGTGTAATCGCCCCGCATTTACTTTTGTTTTTTCTTTTTATTTTGTTTTTAATATTTTACAAAACATCCACTATTAGTCTGGCCTACGGTTTTCAAAATGAGAGTCGTGCACCGATAAAAAACGACGCTCATAAAAAATAATGAGAAAAGTCTCGCACTTTTGTTTTTTATTACCTTGTGATTTTTTTTTTATTTTGTTTTGCTCTTCGCCACCGTCGAAATTTAAAAAATCTTAAATAGTCGGATTTTTACGCGAGAATAATAATCAATGGCTTTACTTTGATCACTCAACAATGATAGGGGCTTCTCTTCCAATTAATTTTCTTTTGTCACTTGTTTATTTTTTATTTTTTTTTTATGTTCACTTCACATGTAAGTAATAATCATATATTATACACATTTGAAAATGCGGTGCTGAATAATAGTCGAAAAACATCTCGTTCACCAAGTAATTATATAATTGCGGTATCAGATAAAGCTTTAATTGTCGTCGATCGACTCTCTTTCGGCAATCTTGTAAAAGGCAGGCCTCTTCATAAATATTCTGTACAGCATTATAATTATTATAAATCATCATTGTATCTTATATACTCGCTTATACCTATGTCATTATTATCAGTAGTGTAAAATTGAAACTTTACGTACTTAGATGTAGATTATCTTCTGTTTTGCTCGTTAAACTTGTTTTTTATTTTCATCATGTATATTTTTTTTTCTTTATTCCCATTAATCGCAATACACAATCGTGTAATTTTTTTAATATGTCGCTATACGTATTGTATCGTTACAATTAGTAAGAAGATGTAAAATTGGTATTTTCTTGTTTCCTTCCTGTTAAATTCAATTAATGCATTCACATAATCGTTTAGTATACAATGGAATTAAGAGCGGCCTATTTATTGCTTGTTATATTGCAAGTATCCTCGCTGTGCCGTGTCATCGAGCATATCCCAGTCGACATATATATCTTATTTTTTTGCGATCATTATCTTCCCTTAACCCTAAGCCAGTTTAAAAGTCAACGCGCCTCATTTATTTATTTATTTTTTCTCTACTAAACACCGCAGCCTGTCTTCGCCGTTCGTCGAAGAAGTAATCGAAAGAATATTCTCCTCGAATTTTAATTAATTATTTTTTCACTTATTTAACTCGCGCTTCATCGATTATTTGTTTTGTTTGTTGCATGAGTGTGGGTGTGTTAATCAGTGAAATAAGGTTGCGTTTCGCGATTGTGTGGACTGTGTGATTGACAAAATTCATTGGAAAAAATTGTTGTATTTCCGAGTATTTAGACCGTTTGTGTTGTATGAAATAATACTTTTTTTCTATAACAAAACAATATCACAAGATCGAAGCTGTGAATATACGTGTATACGATTTGAGAAACGAATGAAAACACATGAATATATCGTAGACGGATCGTTTTTAACAAATATACAACTTAAATAGTACATTCGTCGCACATTAATTTAACTAAGGTACCAGAATACTCGATTTCAGAACACCGATAATATACCTTACATATTACATTTACATTGCTCTCTCTCTCTCTCTCTCTCTCTCTCTCTCTCTCTCACTCAGCTTAATTCTTCGCTTTCACTTAATTTAACAAACTTAACAAACGTCAGATTTTCGTACGCACATCTTTTTCGCTATTTCGTATATATTTATATATATATTTTTTTCATTTTAAATAAAGAGGAACATGCGACTTATCTTGTGAAACATTTTTGTGCAATTTGCTCGATTATATCTAAACGTAAGCAAGAAAATAATTGTCCATATACTCAATTATTATACCCACCAGATTGCAGCTTACGCGTTACGAATAATTTTAGATCTTATAGATCGATTTGATATGTTAAACGTCAAAAGTAAAGGAACTCAAATTCCGTCGAAGAGTTATTTTCGATTATAAGGTTGATTAATTATCGTCGAACCAATTAATCGGTTAGGCGAGTTTCCCATCGCGATCGGGTATCTCATCACGCGGTTATCTTTCGGTCGACCGTCGGTGCACATTTTTTTTATTTACCTTTATTTTTATCCTTTTAATTGACTATTAATTTTATGTTAGGCTTTCGAATTGTTCTTTCTCTCGATTAAAATTATACAATAATGAATATCTTTATAATTACCTACATCCACGATCGAAACTGATAAATGATCGATTTACCTAAATCATTAAAAATTATATATTTAAAAAATTAACATTGCTTTGGTTTGGATACGCACAAGTAGTGAACGATTTTCATCGACCCCAACCCTTTTGCTATCGCAGCTGTAGTTGGCTCGAATCGAAATTTGCTTTTATAAAAGTTTTCGTTAAAAAAATGAGTATTATTGGAAGAAATATTGGTTGTTCGTGTGTATACGCCAGTAATATAGAAGTGCATTGAGAGTATTTTCTATTCAAGTCAATGCATTTAGTCGAAGTTATTAGTTTTCCTTTTTCTAGTACGATGAGCAGAATATAAATAATTTTTGGTTTATCTTCTTTATCATAGACATATCAGCGTAAGCATATAGAGCACGTAACAAAGTTCAGTTAATAGTTTGATTGTAAAATCGTAATTAAAGTACGAAAAAGTTCGTCGAGATATATAGAAAAGATGAGGCAAAAGTCGATAGAATATAACTTGGCATCGTTTTGTTTTTTTTTTCTTCTTCTTTAAGTAAACATGATTGATACAAAATACACATGTTGTCCTTTCTTTCTTACCGAATCGTTCGTTAAAAAGCCCTGATCGAATACAAGTATTATTTTTTTAAAACGAATCGTTCCCTCAATTATTATTGATTCATTACTCGGTAAAAATTGTACTTTTATATCGAGGTTTGCACATTTTTATATTTTTACTTGGCGCATCATCGTGGGTAAAAAGACCGACCGTAAAACTTGCTTTTTTTCTCTTTTATTAACAGCTTTCTGTCTCCCCATCGACATTGTCAACTTTGCGCATGAACAAAAGCATAATCATAAAAAAGCGAACGTAAAGTTTCGTTAATGACCCTTCAAACGCATCAACGTCGTTGGTGCGTATCTACAGGAAAAACGCGTCAACTCGCTGCTTTTGCTTCTATCTTTTTCAACACTGTAAACTATATCACCCTTTCCCCCATTTATTTCTCTTCCTCTGTCTGTCTCTTTCTCTAGCTTCTCTCTCTCTCTCTCTCTCTCTCTCTCTCTCTCTCTCTCTCTCTCTCTCTCTCTATCTATCTATCTATCTACCTTCCTGTCCCCCTGTGCATGCGTTTATTCTCCACGTAGTTATATGTACATATTGCATGACGTTACGTTAAAATGTACATGCATCGACATGTTACGCCAGCTCGCCATTAAAAAAAAGTATGAAGATAAAATACCATTGCAATAACGTGCGCAACGCTCTGATCTACAGCTGCGCGCTCTCTCTCTCTCTCTTTCTCTCTCTCTCAATAAATTATTTGGAGGAACAGATTCTATAACTCTAAAAATAGAGAGTCATTTCACTTTGAACGATGTAAACCAGATCCGAGTAACTGACGCTAACCTTTGAATGAATTACTTAGTTATTTAAATGAAAGCGTAGCGATCATCAACGTTGTAACAGTATCGGAACAACTCAGCAAATTGTATGAAATGTTAAAACAAAGATTTTCTCTCAGACATTTACAAAAAGCATTGAAGAGTAGAGAGATGTGCTCCGAATGAATTTAAAGAGTATAGCGACGCATTCGATTCGAACCCCGTAACCTTTCATCGACCGCGAACGCTTTCCTCCATTTTAATTTTACCTAAAAAGCTAATATCATTTCGCTGTCTATCTTTCGCTTTCGCCTCTTTCGTTTGAGGGACAATAAAAATGTCGAAAGTACTGAAGTCATCGGGCGCGCGTAAGCCAAGCGCGTGTTATACAATAATTAATTAATCAATATAAACAACGAATACGAAAAAAATCTTAAATAAGAATAGTTTGAATAATGACGAGATAATGATGATAATAATTATAATATAATCGTATAATAATAGTAAGTGGACAGTAAAATCGTAATGATGGATCATTATTTATTATGAATAAATCAGTAAATTAATTCGATCAATTAATTAAAAATAATAATAGTTCAACAGAAATAAAACAAAAAAAAAGAAAACATAGTCATTAGCTTAGATTTTAAGATACAATAATAATAATATTATTTATCGTAGAAACATATCTTGGCGCGTCACTTGATGGTTATAAAGTTAGACGAGTAAAGGTAGTACGATAATAGAATAATTACTTGTCGTCGACGCGCCTCGCGAATTGTCAAAAAATACCTATCTAGCTACGCTTCCCCAATCCTTTCTCTCTCTCTCTCTCTCTCTCTCTCTCTCTCTCTCTCTCTCTCTCTCTCTCTCTCTCTCTCTCTCGTTCTCCTTTTCTCTATCGTTCTCGCTATCTCTTACTTTTTCCGTCACTAAATCGACTTCGCTATGATATTACCATTCTCCGCTAAATCAGTTCCCTCGATACAACCAATCTTGCATACGGCGAAACAACAAATAAGTAAGAACGCAATATATCTCACATGACACGTCGCATTTTTCGCTTAACTTCGAAGATTCCTTCCTTATTTCTTCCCTTCACTTCTTCATCCTCATTTTTTTTAACTAAACTAGACGTTTCCTAGCAATATTACATAGGACTCGATTCAAGGAGTGTATACGCAATAAAATTCTTTATTTTATTCATTTTTGAGAGCGATCGACGTCGTTGGATCGATGATGCGAAAGTATATTTATATGTATATATATATGCAAGTTCACGCGGCGCGGAGGAATTTAAACTCAAGAGGCAAGACATCGAAGTTGTTTTTCTCTCTCTCTCTCTCTTTATCTTTTATCCCTTTTATTAATTTTATTTTCTCTTACTTTAATTTAATTATTTATTTATTTTTTGCTTCGTTTTTACTACATATTGACTTGATAGCGAGAATCTACGAAGAAAACATAACACTTTAGGCTGTTGTTGCGTCGACTTTCAAAGATTTCCACTATCTATGTATAACTAGTCCAATTTTTTTGTTTTGCGTGAAGGAAAAGTCCTTTAGGTTATCGTTTTCCATAAGAATAGCTAGATGCGAAAGCGCTATACGTGACTATATGTGACTTAAGTCTCTCGTTATTTATTATTAGTTTTTTTTTCCGTAAATTTGTTGTGCTTATAAACTTCGAGCTTGCAGCATGTCGTTATAATTCGTCGTGGTTCTCTCTATTTAGTTCACATATCTGCCCCGTGTGTAGAAATTTCTGCATTGTAGTGTTTTATTATATTTCCTCTTATTTGTTTTCCTGCCAAAAAAACTGCTATGATATTGCTTCGCTTGCACATTGTATCTGTGCCAGTGTTTTCGTTCCCGCTTTTATTTGTTTTTATTATATTTACCATTTTTTTTTGTTTTTTTTTTCTTCATCATCGAGGTGTTCGAGATTCTTTTATTAAAATAAACGCTCCTGCACAGTTCGGATTCTATTAATATTGACTGGTCGTGGGTACGCGAAATTGGCATCGTTGCAGCAGCATGCGATGATGATGTGTTTTTAATATTGCTTCTTCATTTCTCTTCTTCTGACATATCATTTAGGTCGGAATGAAAAACATCCTCTTTATCCTCCTCTTCCTCTTTTTCTCTCTCTTTTTTTTTGTGTTTCACATTTTCTTTTCTTTGTACACTTTTGAAAACGTTAAGAACCGAGTCTGTGCAGGAAATACAAATTTTTTTTTCTTAATTTTCAAAAATGCCATGACGCTAAAAATGATATATTTATTGCCCCTTGAGTTCGCTTTTTTTTTTAATTATTAAGAATTATTAATCTTCTTCCGTCTTCCATCGTGTAAGACAAAACGTAAAGTATTTATACGGTAATAATTAAACTAAGAACGTTTTATCGCCTCGTGTGTATTCCTCTGTCCTTCTTATAACAGATCCACTTGAAAACTTAATTTATTCCGTCTTTCACTTAACACCCGAAATCGGGCATTAATTCTTTCTTTCTCTCTCGTTATCTCCCCTTTCGCACACCCAAATGAATTATTTAATAATATTTATTTTGCTCATTCTCCTCTTTTTTGTTGCACGGTCGTTCGCCAATGAATGCCTACTTTGTTTTGCCGTTCATTATATAATATGCAATAATTATATACTGGGCTTCTTTATTTATATGTATTTATACTGTAATATATATTTATATATGTATATATCCGCGCAAGGGAGGGTAGAATTCGATGGCGGGCGGCGGATGTCATCCTCTTTTTTTTTCTTTCATCTATCCTCTCTCGTTTAATAATTGTTTTTTTAATTTATTTATTTATTATTATTATTTTTTCTTTGTAAAAAAACAGCGAAGTGGAGATCTGCCCGCGCCGCTCAACGAGCCCTACGCAGCCTATTTCGCATCTTCCCTCGCGCTTTCTCGCCTCGCGTCATCTCGCCCTCACTTTATCTTATGTGTCTTTTTTTTTATCTGTGTGTGTCTCTGTGATCTGTGATCAAATTACAGTACAATAGTATATTAGCTTTAAAACATCAATAATTATATACAAATGCATAAAACAATTTGTCAATATTCTCTTTCGTCTTCATAATCATTATTAATTTGTTTATTTTTTTTATTCGCCTTAGACATTAATCATATATATTTTTGCTTTCTTATCATTCATTATATTTATATATGTATATGTTTGTATATATACTAGATGTAGATTATTAGACGTAATATTTCAATATTAGTTTATTTATTTTTTTTGTTTATTTATAAACGCGTGGACTTCAGCCGTTCTGGTTTTACATTGTCATTCTCTTCTCTTCCGTTCATCTTCCTTAACATTAGCTTTCAACGCCTTGCTTCATCCGTCTCTCTTCTCTCACAGGTTTTTGTCGTTGAATCACTCCTGCTTTGCACGTCTCCATCATCACGTTACTCTCTCTCTCTCTCTCTCTCTCGTCTTGTTACATAATTGATCATAATCACCGGTGTGTGAGTGTATACATATAATTAATATATTTATATATATATTTTTTTGCTTATTTTTCGGGAGGATCTTGGACGACTTTTTGAACGAAGACGTTTCTTGTACTCTGCGCACAGAATAACCCTGGCTCGATCGATCTTCCTTCTTCTTCTTCCTCTTCATCTTCTTTTGCTCTATCTACTTGTCTTCTTTGTTGAAGTTCATTTCGATGATTTCTTTAATAACGCATATAATGGTTGGGTTGGAAGTCTTGTTTGGAGGAGCCATACAGGATTTTGCTATTTAATAGAACTATATAGTACATTTTGCATTTGAGTTCGAAGAAGATCGGATGAACCAGAACACTCGATGCTCCATTTTATTCTTCTTTATTTTGACGTCATCTTTAGACCTATACTGAATTTACCATTATAAATCCTTCATCATTATTCATATTGCACATAATTTCCTCGTTTCATCCTTTCCAACTCTTCAATTTCTTTCTGCTTCTCGCTCACTAATTTGCCGGCTCTATTTTTCGCATATAAACTGTATGAATCTCGTTATTCTAGATTTATTTTTCATTGTGCTGGTGTTTTACCCTCGGTTGCTATTATACGCTGTTGCTTCGTTTTTAATTATAATATGGATGCTTTGCATAATTTTTTTTATCTGCCTACGCATTCTCGAGTACGATTTATTGTAATTCATTCCCGTGTTTATAATTCTATTCATGTAAAAACGCAAGGAAAAATAAGTCCACAATAATAGTATGTATACGAATTGTTTAAAATTGCAAAAATGCTGTCTGTAGGCCTACCATGCGTTTTATTCCTCTTCTTTTAGTTCCAAAGAGAGGTTGTTTGGTTTTCTTTGAAGAAATTAGAAAGAAAACGATACAAAAGTCAGCCGATCAAAAAATCAACCTTTGACCATTTCGCGCTAATTAATTTATTTTTTGCAACTACTTCGCAGCCTCACAATGGCGAACGAGTGCACAAAGTCGGGCGCGAAAAAATCGCGCTCACGCTCGTGACTGCTTCACTCGTGATTAATTTTATCGTCGCAAAAAACATTACTTGGATACCATATTTGGTCCGATACATATAATTTTTTTTACAATGATTTATTGTTAGCACTGGGACGTACCGAACTAGCTACCATTTTGTTTTGAATTGACAGAGAATCGCAAAACTTGGCTTCGCCATCGTGAGAATTTGCCTCGTTCGCGTCTGCTATTTGTGGCGTGAGTTCTCTGCCAGAATACAGCGGTCTGCGTCGTTCAACCTTTGCCGGCATTCGTAAACGTACTTCGTCAGCGAAAGACACGAAATCCCGCTTAGCACGTACGTTTTTGTGACTTTTTTTTAAAATTTTTTTCTTTTTGTAATTTCTTAGTTTTACCTGAGACTGTAATTAAACCTCATTTTGCTATCATCATTCATTTCCCTTCCTCCTATTTCATGAAGCTTCCGTTTTGGTACTGAATTCCTCAAATATATTGCTACGTTCCTATAGAAAATTGACTTTTTTATGGCGTTACCTTTCCTTCTCAAAACTTTATGCGTGCGCGCATCGATAAAACAAAATGGCTGCCATTCAACGAGACACACGTCCCAAAAATTGTTCTATTTTTTGTTTACCCTGTCGTTGAATTTAATATAACCGTACTATAATCACCATACATATATTAATTCATTTATTGTAAAATTCATCGCGATAATCCTTCACATTTGCTTATTCGTGCTTTTTTGTCCCTTGATAATAATCATAATAAATGTCAATAATAATAGTAATAAATTGTTATCGCGTTTTTAACAAAACAAGCCCAATCGCTTCCACGCCCAATATCTTTCCCTTTCCCCACATCAATTAAATATCTAACTTATTAAAAATCTAATCTCCAGACCCTGAATAGACGCCACGTACGACGACTATTACGCTCGACATCCTCATTATCACACGGTAAAAAAGTGGTTTTACAAGCTATCCACTCAAAACTTCTTGTAAATTCGAATTTGCGCGCGCTTCTTCAGCGAATTAACACTGTTCGATACAAAACATCATTCAGATTCGCAAACAAAGGCAAAGACAAATTTATTCGAAATTCGAGTGGAACGTGTAAGTTTTTTTTTTACTGTGTACAGATCTAATTTTTGCGTTCGCTTTCTCTTTCACTCTCTCCCTCTCTCTCACACTCTTTATTAATCTTTCTCTCGCTCTCTCTTTCTCGCTCTTTAGCGTTCTCTCTCTCTCTCTCTCTCTCTCTCTCTCTCTCTTTCTCTCTTTCTCTCTCTCGTTCACAAAAAATTTGACATTTTACAGCCGTATAAATCGCGCCACGTGCGTTTCTCGGCCAGAGGGCGGGCGAATAAAAATTTAAATCGTTCGCCACTTCTGGATATCCTACGGAGTAACGCTCGATTATTATAATTAGGAATACGTTTCGTATTATTTATTTTTTGTTTAAGGTTCTCATGCTCGTTTTGTCTTTTTTTTTTAATATCATTCGCTCTTAATAATACACGCGTCAATGTAAACCTTAAGAAACCCACACGTAACAAGTTTTATGCGGGAGCCCGTAATAATGATGACGGTAATATATGTATAAGTGTAATAATAAAAGTATATCGATATAAATGACAAAGTGATGCAAGAATAATAATAATAAACATAATAATTCTTAATAATGACAATAATAATAAGTATAAGAAAAAAGTCGTAAAACAATATTAATAATAATAATAATAGAATCGTAGTATAATAAACATTCATTAGCGTAGCGTGTATGTATGGGGGTGAGGTTGAAAGGGGATTAATTCGAATAATTTAATTAGATTAGCTATACACGTTGATTTTTTTCATTTGTTTAAAATTTCCTTTCCTCTCGCTATATTTCCATATTGATCACTTCAGCAATATCGTCGCTCGCAGCCGATCGATTCAAAGTCGGTGACGATGCGCCGAACGATCGTCGAACTATATAAAGAACCTCGCGCGGACCAAAAGCTTGCTAACATACACACGCGAGAGTTCGGTATCATATACATAATATTCTTTTGCGCTTAAATATCATTCGAACGTCGAGGATCGTACGTCGCGTCGAGTCTCCATTCGAGCTAATCGAAGTTGAACGCAACTATTTATCTCCTTCTGTAGCCTCTTTTATAATCTCCCCTCTCTCTTGCATTATCCTTTATTAACAGCTTCGCTTCCAAACTCTTTGTCTTTTGCCACGGGCGGCGCGATAAACTTGGCGTCATCTTCGTCTGTATCTATCCCCCCTCGCCTCTAAAACTTGGTTTAATCTTATTTTTTTTTCTTATTAGCGCATGCGCCCATTAGAGATGTTTAACGTTGCATCATTAATTACACAACAAACGCTAATCTCGTAACGGCTTTTTCTCTTGGGCGCCAATTCGCGCTCTTACATATTGCATGTGTGTGTATGTGTGTTTCTGTGAGTATGAATGCTCGTGTATTCGTGAGTGTACGTATATGTGTGTGTATGTGTGCTACTCCTTTCATGATATTAGTTACGCGGCCTTAAAATGATCGTCCTCGTTTATATTATCCGCGTTAATACAATTATTACTTTTTTACTTTATTTTTTTTTGCATGGGTTTTGTTATCCTCGTACGTGAGTCGGTATTTTCCGTCTTCCGCTTAGCCGCTAAGATCATACGTTATCTATGTAATATTCAATTATTTTTTTGTTTTGTTATCATTTGTGGTTTGTCGGTGTATGCGTATATATTCAAAAAAACCTCCCCCCTCTCCTCCGTCTGTTTTTTTCTTTTTTTTTTTTAATATCCTCCATCAAATATATATTCACACACGCATCATATAATTAGCCGCTTATCTATTTAGCAATTAATAATAATTGTTATTATTAATTAATTCATTATTATATTATTACTATTATTATTAATTATTAATGTCGGAGAACGGGCTAGCGCCAAATCGCAGGTTCGGTCGCGGCGGAGACTCTCTCTCCTTTCTCTTTAATAGTATATTATGCACCGAGGGAGAAAAAAAGCTCGGACATTCCAGAACCCGTGTCAATTGGTGAGCACGAGGCCTGGGCTTGACAAACTTTTTTTTCCCCGTAGTGCATATACTATTTTTCCTCATACTGGCATCCAAAGTACGCCTTTCTCTTCCTGCAACAGGGCGACAAATGTGTACTTTATGCTCCCGTATGAGGAAAACCCCTTTATTTTCTTTATTTTTCGTGCTGGGTCGTGTGCATGGTGTTTGCCGATGTGTAGAACTGTGTATACAATGTTTATCATTTATTCATTAACTGTAATTATTAATTGCTTATTATTTTTCCTTCCCTCCCCCCCCTTAAAAACCACATCTCGTTGCGACTGTGTATGTACGTGTGTGTTCATGTCTCGTTTGTCACTTTCAACCCGCCAATTCGCAAACGGTTGCATCGCTTTACCCCCCTCTCACAAAGCTTTCCTCGCTCGCGCTGACTTGCACACACACTATTGCCTTTTGCATGGACGCACGACACCGACTATTCTTTCCGCGCGCCAGTTCCGACGCCGCTTTCTCTCTCTCTCTCTCTCTCTCTCTCTCTCTCTCTCTCTCTCTCTCTCTCTCTCACTCGCTCTCGCTTTTTTCTCGCTCTCGGTAACGGCCGCTTTGTACTCCGTTTCCTTTTCTCAAAGCTCTTACCCATATCCACACATATATCTTATTCGCGCGCTCGACCGACGACTCGTCGTCGCATCCGGTCTGAGAGTTCTCCAAAAGAGAACGCCGCTGATGCTTTTCCATCCGGAAACCGATCGTCTGCGTCTCTGCTCCGCGTCCCACGCACACGTTCTTCCTTCTTCTTTCCTTCTTCTCCTCTCCTTTATTTATTTTTTTTTCTTTTTTATTTCACATCGAACCCCATCCACCTCCCCTAATTATTGCGATTTTGCTGGCTTTTCCGTTCTCTTCCGTGTTTTTTTTTTGTTATTTAGTTATTTGTTGTTTTTTTTTGCCTTTCGCTCTTGCGCACTACGACCGTCTCTCCGTGCGTTGAAAACCAAGTTCCATGGTCGGCTCTTCGCAGATGTATATATATATATTTATTTTTTTTTAATTAATTGCGAGCTGCTGCACACTCGCGTTGCTCGAATTGTAATGCCGTCAGTCGACCGTGCTGCGCTCTGCCCTCTCGTCCATCCTGCGAAACAATTGCATCGTTTTTGTTTTGCTTCATGTTTATTTATGACGTTACGGGATTTTCAAGCATAGAGGGATAATACTGCAAAGTAAGATACATACACTATATATGCTGAATATTTTGTATAACATTGTTTTTTTCCGCATTTTTATTTCATTTTGATTGACGCGTGATAAATCAAGTAGAACGGTTTATATTTTGTGAAAAAAATAATGACTATTTGTATGCACCGAGAAAAATGTTTCCTTTTTCAACCAATGTGATAAAAAATGGTAATGGATAGTATTCGTTTAACTGTATTTATTAAAATATATTATCTGACCTATTCACTACATTGTATTATTTAGTGTACTTTTTTCTCCGTACATATAGTTTTATTACATATAAATAAAATTGTGTAAATTAATTATTCGTTATATTTGCATTTAACTATAGCACGAAAGACATTTACCGTACCTCAAAATGAAATGAAATACAAAGAACTTTTTAGATTTAAGTATAAGAATATAAAGCTTTTAATACGATCGTGCAAAATCAAAACGAAATTAAAACTTTATATTTGCATAGAAAAAATTAAAAAAGCTCTTAAAAAATAATGTCTTACTAAACTTGTCTGCATCTACTTATATTTACTCAGTATGGTAAATAAAATTCGTAAACTTTTTCGATGCGCCAGTTACTTATTTAGTCTAAATGATTTTAGTTTGCTACGGACATCCTTCTTTATGACGATCTCGTTTTCTATTTGCACAATTTTATATATAGCTAATATTAAAGGTCAAAAAGTATTTTCTACTTTAATTTATAAATACAAAATACAACGTTAATCCTTAATAAGATTCTACTTTGTAAATCATAAAAAATATAAACTTATTGATTTTATAATGTTGAACGCACGTTTAAGTACAGCTTTAGTGGAAGTCTCACCTGATGTTAGGTCTTAACAAGGTTCAATGGTAGCCATTAGTGAACGCCGCTGGTATCAGAGGACCCTGGAAAAGGACGTAAAAAGTATTGAACAAATATCCTGTGTCGTATACATTGGCTTTACAAAGATTTCGTGGTAAAGGTAAAATGAAATTAATCAATGATAAGTAATTAATAGCAGCTGGATGAAAATCTCTTTGAAGCTTAAAAATCCATTTTTTGATACGAAAATGATTTTACATTTTAAATAATGTCGCATATTTGTTTTAATGATTAATGAATACATTTAAATCTCTGAAAGCGAATGTTTGTTTATTTAAAATTATTAATCATAATAAATGTAAATATTTTTAATTCTCAGAAAAACGTATTATCGATATACAGTCAATTCATTCAATATCTTTTCTTTGATCAAAATTTTTTTTATGTCTTTTCGTTTAATTTAAACCGTTTTGTATTCGACAATATTTCGATATAACTTTATCAATTAAACTTGGAAAATTAATTCCGATGCTTAGGTCACTGTTGCGTTTAATCTTTCAAGAAATGCAATTCCTGTATCGCTAGGAAATTTATATCTGCTGATTTTAATCACGAGCTATCTCCGAAGATAACGAGAAAAGGAAAGAAAAAGAAGAAAAAACGCGAAGCTCCCTTTCCGGGAAGAAAAAATCAGTAAATCTCCGCGAGCTTAAAAGGGCCAAGAGCCATTATTACATCAGCTGTGTGCAGGAAAAGAGAAGAACAGCGGCTAGACACGAGACTACTCGTGACTAATGGAAGTGTAGTCCCGTTGACAGTCGAATGATTCGTCAATGAAGCGCACGAGAGAGAAAAGAGCGGGACGCGCCCCTTGGGGGTGCTCTGCCCTGACTTCTCGTCTCTCTCTTTTGCTCTCCTTTTATTTTTAGTGCAAGAGAATATGAGGTTCCAAGGGCGTTTGCGTGCTCGAGTCAGGGAATCAAAATCGTTCTGTGCGCGTCTATATATACGCATTAATGACAGTTTTCTAGATTTCCAAGTCGTGATTACATCAGTCCTTGTAATACACCGGCAGACTTTATTACAGGCATGCCCCTGTCAAGTATTAGAGTTGGTTAATCGAAATTTACTTTTCACGATCAAATCATTTGCTAGAACGCTTTTGTTACTCTGCGATGGAGAGCAAACCAAAAAAGTCACAATCGTCACAACTAATCAGAAAATACTTCATTCCATCAAAGTATAATTGGATGATTGGCATCAAATCACCATCACATCACCATCCAATGCGTGGGATCAAGTGCAGAATGGCATATTTTCGAATCACTACAGAGTTAATTTAAACATTCACATCTACAAAACTGTCATTGCTCTCACTTTGAATTCGCTTTTTCCGAGAAGCCCGAGCGAAACGCATGGAGCCGCAGCACACGCTTATCGTCCTCCCCTCAGAGGCTGCGCTCGTGGCTAGTAAAAAATCTCAAAGCGTCCACCTCCGACATCGTAAGCAATGGGGTCGTGACTTACGGGACTGTAGTTGAGCGGAGCGCGAGATACGGCGATCGCGGGGAACGCGGTGGTGGGTGGCTGGGGGCTCGCCGCCGCCTGGACGTAGCTTGCCACTGCCGAGTCCGCTGCTGCTGCTGCGGCCGCTGCGGCGGCGCTCGAACTGTACATGTCGATGGGCCCGGGCGAGTTGGCCGCGGGGAAGGAGCGTCCCTGGGGTCCGCCGTGGCCTCCGGCTCCGTGCGGCGATGCCGGTGGGAAGCCGGCCTGCGCTGCCGCCTGGTAGTTGTTCATCACTGAAAAAAACCCAGTAGATTTTCTTTTAGACCCATACCTTTTATGGCGGTTGAGCCAGTCTTACTATACTGCTCTGTTTGGCTGTGTGTGCGTGTATAGGTTCAAGTACTGGATTGCGAGCGGCCAAGCGATATTGTTTAGAGGCTGTGGGGATGAGAAGTTGAACAAAATTTGATCTATGTTAGTTTGAAAGAGTGAAAGATATAAGTTCTTGGAGTTCGGTAGAGGTGAAATGTAGTTTCGGATCATTTGAGTGAAAATATCAGTGGATTTGAGCCGAGCCTTTTAAACAATCTACTATTTTTCCTAAGTAATAACTTCACTTTCAACAGCAAATGTGAATGCGGTCTTTTGCTTTTCAAATCACGCTTTTGCTTCGTAAGAATAGATCTTCTCCGGTTAACAGGTTCGATACTAATAAATAAATGGACGTTTCAATTCAAGCTTTATAGAAATACTGTATGAATAAAATTATCCTTTTATTATATCTTTTGTCATTGCATTCCACCAATTATTTAGTTAGCGCAGAAAAGAAAATAACTCATTGATTCTTTATGACGGGAACATTAACTGCGAGAGCAATAAATAGTGGCCGAATTCCACAAATGCAATCTTCGATGCACTTTTACGGCCAGACAACCAAAGGCAATATGCGAATCATTTGTACCTATCGCTCCCTGTTTTTTATCAGTGCCGATTCCCCGAGTGCTAGTACCTTCCTATATATACATAAGGCTATTCAACAAACATCATGCCGCTGGACATGCAAAGCCTATTTTTATAAAACTTCCAAAAAGGCATAAAATGTTCCGACTCGGTGGTCGAACACACGGCGGTATAAAAAGAATCCTTTTTGCACAATGAATGAAAACAAGGTCAACACTTGAACCGTGATGTACATTTACGTTAATCAATGCCAATCTCAAATGTATCTCTATTAATAAAGGTTATAGGTAACCCGACTCCGGACATGTACTGTCTATGTATTTCAAGCATTTGAAAATGATATGTATTCCTAGTAAATGAAGATAATTTATTATGGAACTCGGTAATTAGCCTGAATTCAAATGTCATTATTGAGTACGATTGAGTCTTTCTATTATGTACTGGATTGAATATATTAATGAAAGCAATGGAACTTTGAATTATCAATATTGGATAGTCTGACAGACAGAAATTTTAATAAATTAATATTCACACTTTTCCATGCCAATATTGTACTAATGCATTTATTAATTAAATTATTCATACTTTTTATTTAAAAGTTCAGTTACTTAATCTGTTCAACTTTAGTTTTCAAGTTTTAACTGAAAGTACTGAGAAAGTCAAATTAGTACATATATTTCTACTTTGACAGATTAACACTATCATTATGCTACAATAGCAAAGTTAAATCTGGCTTACAATACTTTAGAAAGTTACAAAAGCCTATTCCAATACGCTGACAGATAATATAACCGGAATGCCGGCAACTACCAGTAAAAGAAATCAAATGCATTAATACGAAACCAAGTGCAGTATCCGTAACTCTGTATACTCTATATATCAACCACTTGATAAACGACTATAAGGACACTGGACGTAGAAGAGAAAAAAAAAGGAAAAGGGAGGAAGAGGCAAGGACGAAGCTGGAAGACGTGGACACGTGCAGTAGGAGAGGGACAAAGCTCGGGCGCGATCGATAGCAAACCGATCGTCCGCGCTCGCGCTCTTGGAGAGCTTCGCGCACAATCTAAAAACCCATTCGGCTTTTAAACTCTTGACAATGCCGGGCCGGTTACAAAGTTTTCTGCCGATGCGAGATGGGAAAGAGGAGGTGGAGAAGGGGGGGGGGACAAAGTCTCGGGCGCTGGGAATAGCGAAGGTGGCGGCGCGATTCAAAAGTTTGATTTATTTGAGAGGAGATTGCGGACGGCATGGGAAAGTCTGAGGGCGGATCAGCTATAGGAGGGGACATGGAGGGAGAGGCGGTGGAGAAGAAGAAGAAGAGCGCGGATAGGAGAGTTCGCAGTGCAGAAGAGGCGCTTTATCGGGGAACTTGCGGCCGAGCTGGAAATGCCCCATATGTACGCGACCTATGGAATCCGCTATTGGTACACGCTTCTTTATCAGAACTGTCGGTTCGGGCTTCTTTTTCTTAGGCTTTTTCGCAGTCGCATTAAGTACTTTCGTTTAGTAGGAAATGATGTATATATGCGTTTGGATAGAATTTTTGTAGTGTTTAGTGACTGGTTGGCTTTCTATTCAATTTTTTCAAATATTTATACTGAATATACATGCGTTCCGGTGTCCAATAGAAATATTTTTAGGAAAAAGTCCATTCAGTATACTCGAAAAGAAATTAATTAAACGGCAGTACAATAGAACATTCAATCATACTCCTTTCTTTATCAGACTAACAATAGGCAAGGGATTTCGCTGCGATCGCACAAATCATGTAGAAGAGAGAATGAAACGTACCAGAAAGAGCTTGCGTGAGCAAGGGTGTGTTGTTGTTCGGGGTGAGTTGGCCGTTGGTAAGATCCACTGAAACACAAAACTCTGATCACAATGGTTCCCCGGCTTCAGTTTTTTCTATTTTTTCATCACTCGAATGATTATATTTTGATTCGTCTTTTTTTTCGCCCTCCAACTTTATCAATCAGTATGATGTTAATTTAAAGAAAAAAAAACAGACAAAAGTTACCAGTTAAATTAAATCAACAATGTCAAGGAAAAAAAAAATGAGCAAAACAAAAGTAGAAAAATTATACATTCACGATCGTCCAATGTGTTGAAGATGAGTGTTCATTATAGAGAGAAGTTAACCTTCGCCGTGTATGCAAAAGCCTTGTGAATAAGCACGTTGAATAAACGTACGTACAAAGCTGGGTTAGTAGTTCCCGTTTAGCTAAACTCTCGCATTAGCAATTGTGCGTTCGTACGATATTCCTTACAGAAAAAAAAATTGATGCGATGAACGATTGAATGTTACGCGGTATATATATAAGATGTCGATGTGCAGGGTTAATCGATGAACTGTTTTTAATACATATAAACAAACACATGGTCTCGTGTGTAAGTGAGTCTTATGTTGCTCGATTAGTCTCGAGTCTTAATAACCGAGTGGATGGTCTGATCAGCCTTCGTACATTTCTTCCGCAGCGCAGTGCGTTGTAGGTGGCGTGTCGGTGTCTCCGAATATACGCGAGCCTCGCTTCCGCTCCCGTGGTAGCACACCGTCAGTACTCCTGATATTAATAAAGAACAGTGCTAATAATAAACAAACTTAAAAAGAAAAAGCAAAAATTTTAAAATGTAAAGGATAAATTAGATGAAATTAAAATTAACGTGGCGCAGTATCTAAAGAGAAAATGGCATTAATAAAAATAATACATAAGTTTAAAAAGAAGAAAGCTGTGACCGAATGTTGTTAAAAAAAAGTGTTAGTGTACTATATATGCGTTTCGTTAATATTGAGCAAAATTATCGTTTCTGGTATTTAACTTGGCTAAGTTCAATGCGACATTCGACCGTTGAAATGTAGTAAAGTAAGAATTAAGTCTCTCATGCGATAAATCGAAATAATAATACTGCACATGTGCTTATGAATTAGAAAGTATAATACTGAATCGAACAGTGTAACCAAGCAAGCATAGGAGCCTCGAAAGGACTGCGCAAGAAATAAAACTACGAAGAAAAGTAAAAGAAAAGAAAAAAACTTTATATGGATGGCAACGGTGTATAATCAGGCGAAAGTGTGGAGCGGACCGGATTCGATATTCAAATTCAACCACCTCGCGCGCGCCAGTCCACAATGCGGAAGTTTTAAATACCAAATCGTTGGAAATGTCGCGCGCGATATGGATCCGCGAGCGCGCGAGCGTATAAACCGGTGCGCGGTGCCCATAAAAGTCTTGATAAATCCGGTACCTCGCGCGAACATGTCGGTAATTCGAGGGGCCTAGAGGGATATGATCGGATGGAGGACGTTATAAACGAACGTATGTACCGGAGGCAGGTAATTTATGTACTGAATTCTCTCAATATATATATATATATAT
>UELV01086584.1:0-18631 GCA_900490015.1 Megastigmus stigmatizans | reverse complement strand
TCATAAGCGAAACTTAATTTGTTTCTAATTACTTAATTTTATTAAAAACCTAAGAATAATGAATACTACCAACAAGACTCAAAAGGAATTCATATCACTTCAATTTTTACACCTATTATTAATTTTTTTAACAGTAAAACAAATTCAAATCTAAAGCTACTATCGCTTAATCGTTCTAGTGGTTCTGGAAATACAATTAATCTAATTAATAAAACTGAAAAATCTTTTACTCTAAAATTATTAACAAAAATTGCAAATATAAATAAATATGCTAAAAATAACCTATTATTAATAAATAACTTTGACTATTGCTTTTTTATTGGTCCAAGCAAGGAAGAAATGATTATTAATAATGGTGAATATTCATTTTTGCAAATAATTGAATTTGAGGTTAATTAATTTTTAAATGAAATCTTTTAATTTAATTATTAAAAAACATATAATTGTTGCACTTAAAATTATAAATCTATATTATTAAAATATAAAAGAAGTGAGGATTAACAATGATTGAACATTTATATGTACATATTCCTTTTTGTGACCATATTTGTTTTTATTGTGATTTTTTTAAAATTAAAAAATCACGCCCAATAATGATTGAAGAATATTTAACTTCATTAGCACATGAGATTGCTCAACCCCATCCTGATTTTGCTTTAAAAACAATTTATTTGGGAGGAGGAACACCAAATAGTTTAGATGATAATCAATTAGAACAACTATTACAACTATTACAAAAAGTTGTGCAAAACCCAATAATGGAATATACAATTGAGTTAAATCCAGAAAAAATTACAAAAAGTCAATTACAACTTTTAAAGAAATATCAGATTAACCGTCTTTCAATTGGTGTTGAAACTTTTAATGATCAGTTATTAAAAAAAGTTAATCGTTATCATAATAGTGCTGCTGTTGTTAATAGTTATTACTTAGCTCGTCAAGAAGGTTTTGATAATATTTCGTTTGACTTAATTTATAATTTATTTGATCAAACACAAGCTGATATTGAGGGAGATTTGTTAATGATTCAAAAATTACAACCTGATCATATTAGTTGATATTCATTAATTTTAAAAGAAAATTCATATTGGGGTAAAACAAAACTTAAATTACCAGAGTATGATATTGCATTTGATGAAATTATTAATACTGCATTAACTAAAATAGGTTATGAAAGATACGAAATTTCAAATTATACTAATAACAAAAAAAAATCACAACATAATTTAGCGTATTGAACTAATAAGTCTTTTTGACTGCTTGGCCCTAGTGCAGCTGGTTTTATTAATAATGATGGTTACTATTTATTACAGAATTCGCGAAAATATGCTAACTGAACACAAACTAAAACAGAATTGTCGGTAAAGGATTATTATTTTCAAATTTTAATGATGGGATTACGTGTTTTAAATGGCATTGATTTAACAAAGGTTAGAGATGCAAAAGCAGCAGTAGATTACTATCAAAAGAAAATTGATGTAGAAGTACAAAAAAATAATTTAGTTTTTGATAATAATCATTTACGTTGTACAAGCCAAGGTTTAAATATTTTAAATGATATTTTAGTTAATATTATGGATTAAGACTTATGCTATAATGTAACTAAAGAAGAACTATGAATAATTAGAATTGATAATTAAGAAAATATAAGAGATTAAAACTATAAGAAAGGAAGAAAATTATGGAAATTAATGTTGATAAATTACTAACAGAATACTTTGATGAAGCTTTACAAAAAATTCAGGATATTATTCGAATTCCTTCATTTCGTAGTGAAGCAAAACCAGGAGCACCATTTGGTGAAGGAACAAAAAAAGTTTTAGAATATGTCATTAAGTTAGGAACAGAATTAGGTTTCAAAACATATCAAGATTCAGAAAATCGTTATGGTTATGTTGAATATGGTTCTGGTTCAGAAATTTTTGCGATTTTAGGACATTTAGATGTTGTTCCGCCAGGTGATCTTAACAAGTGAGAGTTTGAACCATTTAAACCACAAATTAAAGATAATAAATTGTTTGGTCGAGGAGCAATTGATGACAAAGGTCCGACAATTATTAATTTGTATGCTTTAAAATATTTAAAAGATCATAATTATCGTCCAGATTATACGATTCGTTTAATTTTTGGTTTAACAGAAGAAACAGATTGAGCGTCAATTAAAGCTTATATGGAAACAGAGGGAGTACCTGCCTTAGGGTATACGCCAGATGGAGAATTTCCTGTTGTATATGCTGAAAAAGGAATTATTAATGCTGATATCATTGGTAAAGGTGAGTTATTCACATTAATAGGTGGTGAAGCGTATAATTCTGTTGCTGATGTTGTTAGTTACCAAGGTCCATATTTGGATGATATTAAAACTAAATTAGAACAAAAAAATATTGAAACAAAGGTAGAAAATGATTGCTTAATTGTTAAAGGAAAATCTTCACATGGTAGTTTACCAGAGCGAGGAATCAATGCTGCTTTAATTACTTTAGCAACATATGCTGAATTAAATAATAATTCAATGATTGCAAATTTTGCAAAAAAACATTTATATAATAATTTTCATTTTAGTCATCTTTTCCCAGATATGAAAGATGAAACCGGATTATTAATTGTTAATAATGGAATAGTTGAAATTAATCAAGAAAAAACACGCTTAACTTTAAATATGCGCGTTCCAATTTCATATAAATTACCTGATGTACAAAAACCATTAACAGCAGAATTAAAAAAATATAACTTGGAATTAACAAATATTTCTTGGCAAGAAGCACTTTATATGCCAGTTAATAGTCTAATGATTAAAAATATTATGAAAGTTTACCAAGAGGTGACTGGTGATACCCATACAAAACCTGTAGCAATCGGTGGTGGAACATATGCTAAAGCAATGCCAAATTGTGTGGCATTTGGCGCTGAATTTGATATTAATGAATCAACAATGCACTCTTATAATGAGTATGTTAAGCTTGATGATTTAAAAAAAATGTTAGAAATTTATACAAAAGCGATTTTTTTGTTAGCAAAAAAATAGCATAGTCCTTAATTTAAATAATGATATCTATTCATCTTTTTCACAAATAAAAAATAATTATTATATAATAAAATATATAAATTAAAAAATATAAAAAATTACTAAGCAGAATATTACAGACATAAATAAAATAGTTATTAATGATCTTATATTTTGCTTTTTAGATTAGTTCATTAAAAGAAAAAGAAAGTGGGAAGTATAATAAAAAATAGCATTATTAAGGAAAAATGAGTGAAACTGTTAAAATTATTTTGGGAAGCATAGGTGGAACTTTCTTTTTAGGATTATTTACATTTTTAGGAATAGTTGTTAGGGAAAGAAATAAGACTAAAAGACGAAAATTTGAACTTAAGCATCAAACTTTAGATAAAACAACAATCCGTTTAATGGCTCAAAAAATTCTTTTTTTTAGAGAAAAAAAATAAAAAAATAAAACAGACAGAAGAGTTTTTTGAAAAAAATAAAAAAATATTTGAATTATTAGAAGCTAAAAATATTATTGATAAAATAGCTGACTTTATTAATCGTTTAGATGAAAGTGAACAAACAGATGACAATAATAGCGATAATAGAAATGAGGAAATTGATTATGAGCAAAAAAATGATAAAAAGAAGAATTAAAGATGAAAAATATGAAATTTTATTTAAAATTTATTTAGATAAGTTAAATAAATTAGAAGAAATGGAAAGCAAAAGTAAATTAAATATTATTAATAATTTTTTAGTCATTGAATTATTATCAATTTCGTTTACAACTGCCGTTTTATTGTTAAAAAATGAAATTAAGTTTGAACAAGTTAAAGAATATTTAAAATTTGCTTCTCATTTTTATAATAATAAATTAGAAATTAATCCTAATACTGCGAGTTTATTAGTTGAAATGTCAGTCGAAGAAGAACAAAAATTTTCAAATTTATTAAAAGAAGAAAATGATATTGTTAACAAATATGTTATTAGATTAAATAATGTCTTTTTAATTAAATATGAAAATGATTCATGAGAACGATTTAATTCATTATATGATATTGAAAAACAATATTTTAATTCTCATAAAAAAGTCCAAAAATAAAATCAAAAATTAGAAAAAGTTTTAACAAATATCATTACTGAAAAGAATTTTAATAATATCCATCAGTGAGATGTCAAAAAAGAGATTAATCCTTTGTATCATCAAAAAAATATTACAAATGAAAATAAATTAAAAAAAATATTACCATTTCTTCCAAACAAATCATATTTTGAACCAAATAAATATAATTATTAAAAAAGATAATATTAAATATATTATCTTTTTATTTTATTATACTGTTTTAGCAAGACGTTGGGCAATTGATGGTTCACCTTTTGCTCAGAAGATAATAACAAAAACGGTTCCAATAACTGTTGCCATTAAAATTCATTGTAAAAAGGAACATAATCCGTAAATAAACTTTCCTTTTCAATCCTTTGGACAGTCTGTTCCAAAAATTAAAGTTCCAACAGGATTAACATTGAAAATTCATAAAATAACATTTAATCAACAAAAAAGAATATTAAAAAGCGATGATAGCATTCTTTTGGCCATAATAAAGCCTCCTTTCAGATATATAAATTATATAATGTTTATTACAAACTTATTATCTAATTCAAAAATTTTCTTTATTTTAATTTATGATATAATAATTATGCTCAGTTTTTGGAGGAAATAATAATGAATGTAAAAAACTCACATAACAATAATGACCTTACAAATTTAAAAAATAACGAAGAACTTGTTAAAAAACATTATAAATATTGAATCAAATTTAAAGATGAGTTATTTGAGTACTTATTAGAGATAATAAAACTTGGTAAGATTAAGATATTTTATTGTAATAATTGTCAACAGGGGAAAGATGTTGATGATTTAAATATTTATGATCTTTTTTTCGGATTTAGTTTTGATAAGATTAATGTTAAAACAGAAACAATTGGTCATTTTATTGTTGAGTTATGTAACGAATGTAATCAAATGAATGATGTTACTAATTCATATATTAAAGTATTACAAAATAATGTTGCATGTATTTATTGCAAGAAATTACTTTACCAAGATGACGAACACTTATTACTTGATAATAATAATTATTGCTCACGAGAATGTTTACGCAAATATCTGAATAAAACAATTAAAGAAGGAGAGTAAGTTATGAAAACCAAAGTTTTGAATAACAATAAATGATTAGATAAAATAGCTGAATCAGTAGTAAAAATTCAAACACTAACGAATATCCCATATGTTGATTGTCATACATGTAATTATGAAAATCAATCGTCAAATTTACTTTTTGCTAATTCATCATATGAAATATTATCAGTTTTAATTAAAACAACTTTTGGGCATGATATTGCGAAAGGAGTTAATTTTTCACGCATTGTGAATGACCATGGTGATAATTTTGAATTATTAGGAGAAGCAATTACTGAATGTTGAGTTCATAAAGAAAAAACTTGTAGTCATCACTTAAATGAATCAAAAGCATTTGTTTGCTATCAATGTGATAAACTTAAACCAAAAATAATGCGCATTGATAATGTTAATGTTTGTTCATTAAAATGTTTAAAAGATTATTTAAATGCTCAAGTAAAATAAATTTTATAATTAAAAAAGGAAATTAATTTCCTTTTTTAATTATTATGAAATTATGATTATAATGGATTGTTTGTTAATTTCAAATTATTACTTTACTTAACAAAATATCCAAGATAAAATTATAATTAGTAGTTAATTTTAACTAAAAAGGAGGTTAAGGGAATGCCATCATATTATACAGAACATATTTTAAAATTAAAACAGCCAAAATTAAAGGCACCATTAACTGATGGGGAAATTAATGCTATTGTAACAGCTTTTAAGCATTTAGTTTGTAAAATTAAAAAAGATGCTGTTGTTATTAAGCATCAAAAATTTGGATATGAACTTTTTCGTAGTAAAGCAGACGACAAATATTGAGCATATGCTCTTACATTTACTGAACCTCTTAATCCATTAAAACCAATTTATAAACATCATTGAATTGGTAATGCTTTTATTGGTTATGGGTATGATACATTAGAAGAAACAATTAATCAAACTTTTAAAATGATGGAACAAGGACCAACTGCACAAACAAATTTTCGTGATTATTTAACTAGTTGAGATGAAGAGAAAGACCGCATTTTCTTAGGTTGAGAAGAAAAAGAATGGTCTTTTGAAAAATATCAAAAATTTCAGCGTTGATATGAAAAAAACAAGGTTAAAATTATGGCAAAACAAATTGGAGTTAAGGATGCCGAAGATTATAATAAAGAAATTAATGATAAAAATAATAGGTCTGGATTAGCGGTTTTATTAGGGAAAATGCAAGATCCACCAAAACGTCCCCGAGCAATGGCTGTTGTAATGTGCGAAACAGCAAAGACAAAAGAAAAATGAGATGACCCAAAAACCAAAAAATACCTTGTTGGTTTTATGTATGTCAATTAAGAAAGCATTCCATCTTATGAATTATCGAGAAATTAATTCAACGCAAAATGAACATATTAAATTATTGGCAAAATTAAAAGAAAAAAAATACCGAAAAGAATTTAATTTAGCCTTAATTGAAGGATGAAACATTATTGATGAAGCATTACAACAAAATATTATTGTTGAAATTTTAACAACAAAAGCAAATCAACCAAAATTAAAGAATTTTAATAATATTTTATTAACAATAGTTCCGGAATTAATTTTAACTAAGTTGAGTCAAAGCAAAAATAGTCAAAATATTATCGGTGTGGTTGATTTAACGAAGGTTAAGGAACAAAATAATTTTCAATTTAATCAAAATATTCTTTTATTAGAAAACATTCAAGATCCAGGTAATGTCGGAACATTAATCAGAACTAGCC
Organism: Megastigmus stigmatizans; assembly: GCA_900490015.1. Taxonomy (NCBI): domain Eukaryota; kingdom Metazoa; phylum Arthropoda; class Insecta; order Hymenoptera; family Megastigmidae; genus Megastigmus; species Megastigmus stigmatizans. The sequence continues at coordinate 11,715 of UELV01086584.1, read as the reverse complement.
TTGGTTTTGGTTTTACAAATATTATTTTGTATAATCATACTGTTGATCTTTTTAATGATAAAGTCTTACGTGCTAGTCAAGGTGCGATTTTTAAAGTTGCAATTAAAGAGATTGGTTTAAATGAAATTAAAAACTTCCAATTAAACCAATATAAAATTATTACGACAGGTTTAAATCAAAAAAGTGTTTATTTACAAGATTGTCAGTTTAAGCAAAATGACCGGTATATTTTAGCATTGGGTAATGAGGGGCATGGCCTTTCCACCACATTGCAAGAAATTAGTGATTATAATGTCCAAATTAAAATTAATTCACAACTTGAGTCATTAAATGTTGCTCAGGCAGGAACAATTTTAATGTATGAAATTAATCGTCAGATGGAGGAAAAATAATGTTTAAGTTTAAAAATGCAAGTTATGTTACATCAGCGGTTAATAAAGCAGGTTGAATTAATGATGATTTATTAGAAATTGCTTTTTTAGGGAAAAGTAATGTTGGTAAATCAAGTTTTTTAAATATGTTGACAAATCAGCGTCAATTAGCAAAAGTTTCGCAAATTCCTGGGAAAACCCGTATGTTAAATTTTTTTGCAATTAATAATAATCAATTTCGAATTGTTGATGCACCCGGATATGGATTTGCAAAAGTTGGTAACCAATATAAGATGGATTTTGCAAAAATGATGGAAGAATATTTAACTCAACGCCAAAATTTAAAATTTGTCTGTTTGTTAGTAGATTTACGTCATCCACCAACTCAAGATGATTATGAAATGTATCAATATTTAAAACATTTTAACATTTTGACCGTTTTAATTGGAACAAAACTTGATAAGGTCAAAAAGAATGATATTCAAAAGCATGAAAAGATTATTAAAGCTAAATTAAATTTTGCTGATAGTGATTATTTTATTAAAACATCAAGTCGAAATAAAATTGCCCGTGATGAATGTTGAGCATTATTTGCAAAATTATTAAATTTTAATGAATAGTTAAAATATTTTAAATTAATAAACTTATTAAAACTATTTTTATTAAATTAGCATATAATTATGACAAATAAGGAGTGGTTAACATGAATAGTTTTTCATTGACAAAAGAAAAAGGTCTTTGACAAAAAATTTTTAAGAAAATCCCATGGTTTTATCATCTAATTTTTCTTATGACTGGAATTATAGCTGGACTGTTATTTCAATTTTTATATATTAAACGATGAGATTTTCCTTATTTTTTTATTTTTATTATTGCAATAATAATGCTTTATTGTGTACTATTTTTATTATTTAGTCCCATTATTAAGCAAAATTGGTTTTTTAAAAAAGGTTTTAATGAAAAATAAAAAAATTTCAATTAAAACAATTGCTGCTGAATGTGGCGTTGGTGTTGGGACAGTATCACGTTATTTTAATGGCGGTTATGTTAGTCAAGAAAAGCGTCTTTTAATTCAAAAAGTTGTGGAAAAATATAATTTTCAGCCTGATTTTGCTGCGCATTCAATTAAAAAGAAAATGTTAGAAGTATATATTTTAATTCCTGATTTAACAAGTAGTAATACATTTATTGTTAAATCAATTTTAAAACAAATTAATGATGATTTTGTTAAAGTAGTTCCTTTTGTTGTTGAAACAACTTATGATGAGGATCGTTATTTATTACATTTACAAGAAATTGTTCGCCGTAAACCAGCTGCTTTAATTTTATTTACGATTAGTAATGACCAAAATATCCGCCCCTTTTTACAGACAATTAATGTTCCAATTATTGTGTATGGTCGTCAATGAGGGGATACTGTTTTTATTAATAATGATAATGAAATGATGTATGCTTTGCTCCAAGAAATGGCGCTGAATCATGAATTTAACAAGCAAAAAGAAATTCTTTATATTGGTGAGAATCTGGTAACAAATTTACCAACTGGATTTGCACGATATGATACTGTTGTTGATTGATTTAAATGTCGTAATTATCAATTTCAATCGTACTTTTTTTCTGAGAATCAAGAACGAATAATTTGAGAATTAGTTAAAACAATTGATTTAAATAATAAAATTATTATTGCAGGGACACATACCTGCTATAAAGTTGTTATTTCCTTTTTAATGAAAAATAATATTACTAATAGTTTACTAACAGATATTTGTAATAGTAATGACTTTTTTCTGCCAATTTTACCAAAACATTATTATATTGCCATTAACTATGGTGAATTAGCAACAAAAATAATTCTCAAGTTAAAGCAAATTTTAGATGGAAATAATATGACAAAAAATAAAACAATTGAATGTTTAAGTTATGAGATTAAAACTTTTTTAAAATAAGTTTATATTTTAAAAAATGTGTATTATAATCAAGATATGGAAATGATTCCATACAGGAGATAAAAATTATGACAAAAAAAACATATACTACTGAAATAGCAGTGTTAATTCCATTATTGGGAGGAATTGACAATATTATTTCATATACTCATTGTGTTTCCCGGATTAGATTAGTTTTAAAAGACAATACAAAAGCAAATTGAAAGGAAATAGAAGGATTAGATAATGTTAAAGGAACGGTTCAACCAATAGGACAATATCATATTGTAATTGGACCTGATGTCAATAATTATTTTGCTGAATTTAAAAAATACTTAACTTCTAAAACAGAAAAATTAGGAGAAAATATAACAAATGAATCAACAGTAAAAAAAAGAAAATGATATCAACGATTATTACAACATTTTTCAGAAATCTTTATTCCCATAGTCCCAGCCTTAATAGCAGGGGGATTAATTTTGGGATTTCGTAACATTTTAGAAGCAAATTGAAATGGGGAAGGAACTTCATTGGTAAGTATTTCAGGATTTGCTAAAGGGTTAGATGATTTTTTGTGAATTCCAGCCCAAGCTGTCTTTTGATATATTCCAGTTACAATTTGTTGATCAATATTTGCCAAAATGGGAGGTTCGCCAGTTCTTGGGATTATTATTGGTTTAACATTGTTATTACCACCGTTAGTCGATATTTTTGAAATTGCTAAAGGTGCTAATAATTCATTATGAATTTTTGATGTGGCACCAACATTTGACTTTGGAGCATGAAGTTTTCCTTGAAAAATTCAATATACAGGGCAAGTAATTCCGGCAATTGGAGTAGCCTTTTTTGGGGTTTATTTAGAAAAAGGATTAAATCGAATTGTTCCCGCTGTTCTAAAACAAATTTTTGTACCATTATTAACAATTTTATTATCTTTTACAGTTGGATTATGTTTAATTGGTCCAATTGGCTATATCATTGGAAGTGCAATTTCAGTTGGATTAAGTTGAGCGTTAATTAATCCGATTGCAAAATATTTCTTTGGACCAATTTTAGGATTATTATATGCGCCAATCGTAATTACTGGTGTTCATACGATGCTTAATGCAATAATGATTCAAGATACAGTTCAAATTGGGGGAACATTTATTTTTCCAATTTTATGTATGTCAAATATTGCCCAAGGAAGTGCCACTTTAATGTTTACTATTAATAACCGAAAGGACCCAAAAATGAAAGAAATTGGAATTTCTGCCACAACGTCGGCTTGATTGGGAGTAACTGAGCCAGCGTTATATGGAATTAATTTACGCTTTCTGTATCCATTCTTAGCAGCAATTGTTGGTTCAGCAAGTGGTGCAATGTTATTAACCGTTGCAGGCGTAACTTCAAATGGAATTGGAAATGGGGCATGATTAGGAATTTTATCAATTCAATCATTTAGTCAAATCCAAGGTGTTCAAACATTTATTGGTACGGGGTATACGTGATTTATTCTTAGTGCATTACTAACAATGAGCGTAACAATGGCCTTAACATGATTTTTAGAAAAACTTCCACGTTTTACAAAATTACGAGATGAAATATTACAAGTTTAAGGGGACAAGTTTAATTAGTTTTAAAAAACAACCAAAAGTGGTTGAAAATATTAATAAATAAATGTTTGAAACGATAAAGGAGATTATCAATGAATAAAATAAATTTTCAAGAAGCGATTGTGTATGAAATTCACCCACAATCGTTTTATGACAGCAATCATGATGGTGTTGGTGATTTACAAGGAATTATTGAAAAATTAGATTATTTAGCAATGCTAGGAGTTAATTATTTATGATTAAATCCAATTTATGTGTCACCACAAAAAGATAATGGTTATGATGTTTCAGATTACAAAAATATTAATCCGCTTTTTGGAACAATGGATGATTTTGAAATGCTAGTTACAGAAGCAAAAAAACGGAACATTTTTATTATGATGGATATGATTTTTAATCATTGTTCAACAGAACATGAATGATTTCAAAAAGCACAGACAGGGAATCCAGATTATTTGCAACGATTCTTCTTTCTTCCTGGTGACAAAGCAAATTGCCCAAATAATTGGCAAAGTAAGTTTGGTGGTTCAGTATGAGAATATCATGATAAATTAAAAATGTTTTATTTACATTTATTTGATAAAACACAAGCTGATTTAAATTGAACGAATGAAAGTCTACGCCAAGATATTTATCAAATTGTTAACTATTGATTACAAAAAGGAGTTCGAGGGTTACGATTTGATGTTATTAATTTAATTGGCAAACCAAATACTTTTGAAAATGATTTAACTGGTGATGGTCGGAAATATTATACTGACACACCACAAGTTCATACATATTTACAAGAAATGACTCAAAATACTTATTTGAAAACAAATGATATTATTACTGTTGGTGAGTTATCATCAACATCAATAAAACAAGCAATTTTATATACAAAGCCAGTGGCCCAAGAATTAAATATGGCTTTTACTTTCCATCATTTAAAAATTGATTATTTAAATAATGAAAAATGAAAATTAGTGCCCTATGAGCCGGCTAAACTAGTAGCAAAAATTAAGGAATGACAGAGCCCGGTGCAAGCAGCAGGTGGTTGGTTAGCTAATTTTTTAAATAATCATGATCAACCACGCGCATTATCACGCTTTGGTGATCCGGAAAATTATCGTTTTGAATCAGCTACAGCTTTAGCAGCTGTTGTCTTGTTACTACGAGGAACGCCATATCTTTATCAAGGAGAAGAATTTGGCATGGAAAATAATAATTATACCAAGATTGAACAGTTAAAAGATGTTGAATCAATTAATTATTATCACATTCTTCAAAATGAAGGAGAACAACCAGATGCTATTTTAAAAGTATTAAGTGCACGTTCACGCGATAATGCTCGTACTCCAATGCAATGAAATAATCAGCAATTTGCTGGGTTTAGTACACATAAACCATGAATTGATGTTAATATGAATTATTTAAAAATTAATTGAGAAAAAGATTATCATAGTCCACAATCAATTTTTAAAGCTTATCAAATGTTAATTCAACTTCGCAAAAATAATCTTGCCTTTAGTTATGGCGAGATTGAATTTGTTGAAATTAATCCAGTAATATTAAGCTTTTATCGTTATTATAAACAAAACAAATTTTTAGTATTAATTAATTTATCTGCGCAAACAATTCCAATGCCAGATAATTTATTGCCTAAAAAAACGATGTATAACAATTACTCAACTTTTGATAAAAAAATTAATCCTTATCAAGTTCTTGTGTTTGATTATTTAATGTCAAAACCATTTAAATAATCAAACCCTTTTTTTAAATGAAATAAATCTAGTTCAATTTTAGCAATTAAGTCATCAATACAATTTTGGATATTTCTATTTCTTGCAATTATTGGTTTTCAAATTTGGTTTTGATGGTGGCCTTTTGTGCTATAGAAGTATTTATCTAATAAAAGAGTAAATTTATCGTTAACAAATGACATTGATAAAACTTCTTGATATTTGTTACTATTATCGATTAAATTAGCCATTGCTTTTGGGGTTAAAATTTTACGTAATTTTATAGGGTCTGTTGTATTAGTATCAAAAAGATTAGGAAATTCTGTTCCTTCTAATTCAATTTCTTTATTATTTAAAATAAATTTTTTAAATTTACTTTGGTGTGGCACAATATTGGCTTCAATTTCAAGGTTTTTTGGTAAAGTAGCTACAAAGAAAAAGTAATTTTCAGAACGCTTCATTTCAATTCATAATAATAAATAGGTCATATTAATTCCATTTGCAATACTATTTGATGTTTTTTGGTCTTTTGATTTACTATTAGAAAGCGAAGCTAAAACAATTAAACCAATAAAAAGACAAAAAATTAATGTTTTTAAAAAAACCATTGTTTTACGAACAGTAATAATACCTAATGAAAAGGTATTATTTTTTATTGTGCCATTGATAACTTTATTATCAATTTTTTCTTCTAAGCTACTAACGCGAATTAAACTTTGTTGTAATAAATTATTTTTTTTTGGATTTTTACTAAAACTAGTGAAATTGGGTTCTGGGATAATCTTAAAATTATTACTTATTTCATCTAAAATAACTTCATCTTTTCAAAGATCAGCAATTGCAATTCGGTAATATTCATTATAATCTAATCGATTAAGAAAAAGACTAATACTAATAGCACCGGCTTTAATCAACATATAAACAATAATTGTTATTACTAACAGCGGTAAAGGTAAGTATATTAAATAAAATGTAAGTGCAGGGTCATTATTATTAGCAATAAAAGTAAGAATAATACCAATAAATAAAGCAGTAGTAAAAATTAAGATTAATGAACTGAAAATAACATCAACAATGATTGATTTACGTCAAAAACTAGTAATTTTTCGATAATGATTTTGTATATGTTCTTGGTGAAGTGCTTTAATTTTATTAACTGCTGTTTCTGATAACGCAGTGCTAGTCATTTGTTATTTCACATCGCTTTCTAAAAAAAGTAATATTGTTTTAGGTAAATTATAATTTAAAAAAAGTAAGATTACAATTAAGTCCTAAAAATAAATAGACTTTTTTATTTGAACTTGGTATATAATAATTATGCATTGTTTTATAATTTAAAAAATAAAAACACTTAAGGAGTGAAAAAATAAATGAACAGTTTATTATTAACAAGCGTACCACCAAATCCAGAATGAATTACGCCAAGTAATACACCACATAATATTTTGGCAACATATGGCGGATGAATTCATATGTATGCTGTTTTTATTACAATAGGAATGATTTGTTCGGTTTTAGCCTGTTTTATTCGACTAAAATTAAAAAAGGTTCCGATTGAACCATTAATTTGATCAATTTTTGCTATTATTCCATTTTCATTATTTGGAGCAAGTTTTTTTGGAAAATTTAATAATGATGTTAATCATCCTTGAATTTTAGAACCAGGTGATGTTCCATTTTGGTCTTTATTTGCGTTTTGAAAAGCTGGGATGAGTATTCATGGTGGTGTTTTGTTCGGAACAATTACTGGCTTAATTGTTTTTGGCATTGTTGGTCGAAAAGCAAAAGTTTCACTTTGAGTTTATACGGATTGTATTATTCCAAACATTTTATTAGGACAAGTATTAGGTCGTTGAGGTAATTTTTTTAATCATGAATTATTAGGAAGTTTTACTTCATATGATTCATTACGTTGATTACCAGCTTTTATTCGGGATAACTTATGGCAGTGAGATGGTTTATCACCAGAAACAAATAACCTTGGTGAAATTGTTTTTCGCCAACCGATCTTTTTATATGAATCATTCTTTAATTTCTTAGCATGATTATTTATTACTTTTTTTATTCCTGTTGCTGGACAATTATTTAGTAAAAAACCATGGAAAAAAGACCCTAAAGAATATCCTTTTGATTTAAAATATAATTTTATTCATTTTTTTAATCGAAAATATCTTAAACCTGATAAAATGACTTGAAAAGAAGTTTGGGATAAAGCATATTTTAACTATGTACCAAACCAAAAGCAATTAGATGAAATGGCTAAAAAAAGTGGGCAAATAGATAGTTCAAAAGAACAAACTGGTTTTACCAATAGAATTAAAAAATGATGACATAATGATAGTGCTGCATTAACAAAATTAAATAATCCGGGGCGTTATGCAATCACACGTAGCGGGGTGCAAACTGGTTTTTATTTCTTTTTATGAAATTTGATTCGTTTTATTTTAGAAACACAACGTGATGATGACACAAGTTTATTTATTAAAAATTATCGTACGCTAGATTATACGGTCTTAATTTTAATTGCCCTAATTGGTTTAGGATTAGCAATTTATGCGCAATGAGGAGCGCCGAAAAAATTCCGCAAAAATGGATTTATGTATGAAAAAGAATATGTTGATTTTCATAGTTTGCAAACATGAAAATTTGAAAAATATTTAAATAATAGTATCATTATTGGCAAAGATAATTATGTTAATAAATTACCAGTAGTCATTAAGACAAAAGTTATGGAATTCTTAGGATATCAAGGTGAACCTTTTGAAAAATATTTTGAATTAAAATATGTTAAAACAAATGAACAAGAAGCAAGCAAGCACGAAGTTATTAATTATAGTTTTAAAATAGTTGCTTTACCAGAAACAAATAATAAATTTATTGATGAATTAGTTGTTAATCAAACTTTTAAATTTAATTTAAGTAAAATTTTACAACAAACAACATTAATCTTATCAAAACCTGATGATAATAATTATTTTACCTTAACGAAAAAACAATTGGGATTATTATTAAATGCTATTATTAATACTCCTGAAAAGGCAAATGAAATTAAAACGAGATGGTATCAATTTTATCCTCATATTAATGAACAAAAAACAACAATTTTTGATCTTGATTTGAATGATTTAATTGCTTTTGATGAATTAAAAATTAATCCAAAAGCAAAAAAAATTGAAATATCAAAATTCCAATTTAAAGAAAATCAATTTTATTACTTTAATAAAAAAATTGCTTTTAAATTAAAATGAGAATAATTAACTTTTAAGAGTGTACAATAAGAATAGAAAGAGAGGAAAAATTATGTTAACAAACGACATTGAAAAAGATTTACAACATTATATTGATGAACACATCAAAATGCAATTTTTTTGCTATAATTTAAGTTCAGCCGCTGATAAGTTAGGGTTTCCTGGTTTTAGCCATTATTTCCAAGTTCAAGCACAAGATGAAGTTTTACATCAACGTCGAATTATGAATTTTGTTTTAGACCGCGATGGACATTATCAAATTAAAAATCTTGCTGAAGAATATAAAGATATTAAAAATATTATTGAATTAATGGAAACCTATCAAACAAAGCGAGCATATTTTGCTGAATTAACAAATAAATTAGCACAGCATGCTAATACAGTTGGTGATTTAGTTACTTATAAATTTTATGATTGATTTATTATTGACTTTTATGAAGAATTAGCTGAAGTAAAAGATATTATTGAATGAATTAAAATGTCAAATAATAGTTATTATAAAATTGATCGAAAAATGGGAGAAAAAGAAGAACCAGATACTTTAACAGTTATTGACCCTTTTAGTCCCCATGCATAAAAAAATGTTTTTTCTTAAAAAGAAAAAACATTTTTTTCATTTGTAAATTGTAATTGCAAATGCAACAAAAAATATTAAATAAGTAATAATATATTATATTTAATATTTATGTATAATAAAATTACTAAATCAAAATGAAAAGGTTTAGGTTGTTAATAATTAAATTATAAAAATAAATTTTATTTTTTTATTAATCATTTAATATCAAACAACCGTAGTATGGCTTCTAAAAAATAATAAATAAAAAAAGAAAGGACACAAATAGAATGAAAAAAATTTTAAGTTTATTAACTGCCACAAGTTTTGTTACTATGATGCCAGAACTTGTTGCCATAAGTTCTTATGAAAAAGAAGATAAATTATCAACAAGTAATTTTAAAAATGAATTTTTTCAAGATTTTTAAGCAGTTATTGAAAATTTTGAAAGTAATAATGTTGAAGTATCAACATTAAAAACATATACAAGAGTAAAAACATATTCTTATCTTGATGATGATAATCAAAAAGTTCCTTTTGTAACAGATACGACTGAGGCAGAACGTGATTTTGTTAATTTAATGAATAAATTTGTAAAAGCATATGGTTTAAAAACTTTAAATAATATAGTGAAAAAAATTTCTGTTGTGAATGCCCCAAAATATGAAAACTATTTTATGTATTCTGATTTATGACCAGAATGATTATTCACATTAAATAAAAAATTAAATGTAATTAGAACACAAATGTGTGGTATGGGATGTACCTATAATCATTTTGTTAAAACAAATAATGATATTTTATATTCTCCTGCAATAGCGTTTGATATGTTTGATTTTGTTAATACTGTGTCGATTGGTGTTTTAGCTAAAGACCAAAATTATGTTTCAACTAATAGTAAAACTAATCTTCATATAATAGCACATGAATTTGCGCATGCCTTTAAAACATATTTTTCGTTTAAAAAGGGATACCGAAATTTATTAAAAGATGGAATAAGTTTAAGCAAGTTTTTTTAAATAAAGAGATGTATTATAATATTTTACCAAGTGATTATTTAATTACATATTTAGCAAAAGCAAAGGGTAAAGAAGATGAATCTTGAGAAAATAAAAAAGAGCTTGCTTATTCAATTATCAATTCCAAGTATGCTCGATACAATTATGATGATGTAAAAGAACCTAATGTTATTAGTTGATTAGTAAATTTTTTATTTGAAAATTTATTTAGTATAGTAGAATATCGCTATGGATCAAAAAATAATGTGGAATTATTTGCTGAAGCTTTTGCTTATTGAATTTTAGCAACACAAGAAGAAAAGCAAACAGATAATTGAAAAATATTAAATGATTTTTTTTCTAATGAAATTAAAAAGAAATATGACGTTGAAATTGATTAAAATTAGATTAAAAGTTGTAAAATGCAATATGAAGTGCAACAAATCAACTCAGAAAGGAGTTAATTTTTTAATGGAAAGAAAACATTATTTTATTTTGCAGTCATTGTAACTAAGTATGGAAAAGATAATGTTATTAATACTGTGTAAAAGAAGATGAACACTATATTCTATTAATTTTTATAAAATGTGTTACTATTTAATTAATACAAACTTTAAAAATGATATTACATTTTAGAGAGTTAACTATAAGCATAAATGAAAGGAATAGATATAGATATGAACAAATTACTAAGTTTGTTAAGTACAATAATAATTAGTGTGGAATGGCAAGGGTTTTTTGGACAAATTTTATGTAGAGTAATAATTTCTGTATTGTACTGGTGTTAAATAATTTAGTTTGCTATGAATTCGAATATTATTGTACCAATTAATGTAATCAAATAATTTTAATTTAAACTGCTCAATGTTTTTAAATTTATTATTTTTAATAAATTCAGTTTTAAAAATTTTGTATGTTGATTCCGCAACAGCATTGTCATAAGGACAACCTGGTTTACTGTAAGACTTTTGAATGTTATTTTTAGTTAAAAAGTTATAAATAAGATTGTTGTTAAATTCACTACCTTGATCAGTGTGAAATATTTTAATATCATTTAATGTAAAGTTAAGTTTATTAAAGGTATTTTTAACTAATTTTGCATTTTTGTGTAAACTAACATCATAACTAATAATTTCACGATTAAATAAATCAATTAAAAAGCAAACATAATATCATTTATTATTAATAAAAACATATGTTAAATCACTGACAACAACTTCATGTAGTTTATAATTATTAAATTCTTGATTTAATAAATTATTATATTTATATGTAACATTGCTTGTATTTGAATGTTTGTATTT
>UELV01086403.1:0-10947 GCA_900490015.1 Megastigmus stigmatizans | reverse complement strand
GCCTACGCGCGCGAGAGCGAGAGAGAAGGAGAGAGCGGCCGAAGCAATGTAAACCCTTTTTAGGGATAATCAAACCGCGAGACCGTGCGCCGGCGCATAACGACGCAAGCCTGCCTGCCGCATGAGAAATCGAACGGCTTGTTCGATCGACACGCGGTTTCGGATTTTCGTGACAGTGGCCATTTAGTAGAGGCGTTTATCGTGACGGCACGGGCCTTACTCGAGACGGAGGAGGGTCTGCGGCCTCATGCCCATCCTCAGGGCGCATCTTTCTCGAGACAGGCCGGCCCTCCTCCCAACGCCGTTTTCTGCGTTCATAAAGCCGCGCGAAATCAACTCGCCGGTGATTGACCGGTCAACTAGCGTAGTTCTTTTCCGAAAAGACTACGTTAGTAAAGGACTAGGCCAATTACCGGTGGGTGAGAGAGAGGTCCGGTTGGATCCACGAGTGCGAGTGAGACCGGGAGAGACGCGCCTTCGCGAGCTCTTTGGAGAAGACTTCCGTCTTCTTACTCGCTGCCTGGACTTCGCCGACATCGGACGTGCTCCATTTTCCGAATCTAGTTACTCACGGGAGTTAGAGAACGAGAGGGGTCGGGATTTCTCGGGGGCTTTCCTGGAGATAGAGAGAGAACGGGCTGACTTGAGAGTTGGTCATCCAGGATAGTAAAGGTCAGTGATTGAGCTCTCCGGAACATTCGGGATTTTCGGGACGCGCGAGTGCTCTCTAGGGTTTCGGGACGGACGTGCGTATGTTCGTGTCCGCGACGTGTTCGGTGCCTGGTGTCCCCATTATCGAAGGTGTTCGGGATAGCGGTGGCTGGAGTAGTGCCACTAACGTCATTTACGGGTCCGTTTTTATTTACTGTTCTAGCGGCCGCGTCGAGGAGGCGGCAACACATGACAGTGCGGCGGCCATTTTGGCCCAACTATTCGAGTTCGCGACGCGTCGGCGGCAACGCGGCCTGCGTGCCGGTGATTGTTCTGCCCCGGCGTTTTGTTTCATTGAATAAATCGTGTTCATTTTATTTCTGTGTTTAGCGTTTATTGTGTGTGTGAGAATTCCCCCCTCCCCCCTTTTCGCGTATTTCAGTGTTTGCTGTGGGTGTTCGTTACGCCAGAAAACGAAAAGGTCGTCGTTGGTTCGTCGGTCGCTGCCCCAGACTATGAGTGCTCGGCGAAACCCCTCGGATGAGACCGAGCGAGCAGGTAAGGAACTACGCGGGTTTTTGGTTCCTTTCTTTGGTGACGTGACACGGGGCCCGTGGAAGGTACATAGGGGAGAAACGAGCTATTCCCTATTGTGGTAGCGAAGTACAACGTCACAATAAACAGATCTACATGGCATCCGAGCATCAGTCGTCATCGACGAGTCAAAGCGTTAACACGGCAGAATGCTTCGCGCGCGCTTAAAATATTTCGCACACACTCTGAAAAAAGTGTGATAATTTCATGTTCCGCGTACGAGAAACAAGCATAAAAAGTCGTGTTTCGCATGCGGAGTGTTAAAAAACTAATTTTTTTTCAAGTTATAACTAAAAAACGATTTTTCGAAATTTTTAAAATGTATGCCATTTCAAAGCCTTCCGATGAATATGGCCCAAAATAGAAACAAAGCATTTCAGTTCTATAACCTAATAAGGAAATCATCAAAACTTTTGCTCGATCCCTCAAAAATTCAAGGAAATATCGGTTAACTTAACAACATGCGAACATATGTCCCATACTTTAAAAAAAAGTTGTGGAAACTGACATATCATTATAGAAATTTGTTTTATGCTAAAGGATTCCTGTTAAATTAACAAGAAGATGTGACCACGGGTTACATCCTACTTCTTCCAGTAAGTTTAACATAATATGGCCACATTATGGCTAACTTATGATGAGTATCATGACAGATATTTGTTTATTTTATATTAACATTCAATTTTACAATAATATGTAGTATATCAAAGATTATTACATTTGTACATTAATCGCGACTGTTTATCATTATATATTTATAATATTGTCAATAATTAGGTTTTTATTAATTTAAACTATCTAAGTATGCATGAATTAATGAATTTATTGTTCCTTAATGTGCGACGACACGCTTACATGTTCGCGCGTAGTCGCCAAAATCAAGCCAGCAAGGTAGGACCCACTGAGAGCGCGAGCGAATTCGTGCGCACAGTGTAACCAACGTTGTCTAGCAACGCTTGTGACGTCAGGCCGCCACCGATCGCCGCCGATTTGAGAGCCTTTATAACACGGCGTAAGCTCTCAAATCGACAGTATTCACCTAGTACTACAGGCGTGTAAGGAGTCCCTTCACGTCTGAAACTCTAAGAGGTTAATCAAAGAGACTATCTGATGCTCCAGTAGCCGATTTGAGCGACCCAAACCGAATACCCATATGCTCCCCGATAAGTCGTTACTCAGGCGCTCCTGGTGACGATGTACCGACGAACCCCATCGTTCCCTTTAAGTCTAGGCGCTCCTTGGCTTAAACGGAACATGGGGTAATATAAGCCACCCCTGTTATATAGTTAGTCATTGCACTATACGTGGTAAACTCGCCCATTCTACCTCTGGTGCTCTAGGGTAAAAGGGTCTAGAGTCGATAATCGGTACGTGAGGCGCTCCTCCGTGCGAACTTAGAATTAACCTTGATACCAACCTGATTTAGCCTACGATTCGGCATTATATCCGCGTTTTTGCGAAATGTCGATAACTGAGGTGCCCCTCGTAACCGACATAATTAAATAATCATCGTAGAGCCTTCGCGTTTCCGCCAGTACCTTAGTTAGGACCACCGGTGTCCGAATCCGCATAGTGTCAGTTATTGCGACACCGTATCCCAATTACTGGATTCGCGTATATTCGAATATAGAAGCCTCGCGCAAGTATTTGTAACTTGGTCGCGCTGTAATATCTCACCGCGGTCGCCTACAAAACATATAAATGTATAGAACGTACTGAGAATCGCCGCTTTTAATGACTCGTTATTTAATTATTTGTTTCAGACCTCTCAAATTGTACCAATGCAACACCTACTCAATAAATCTTATTTTATTTTTTATTATTTTCATTAAACACGTTTTTGATTTATTTTGCGAGTTCAACCCTTCCCCAAGAAACCTAGTTTTACTCGAGCATCCGGAGGGGGGGGGAGGGTGTTAAAACGTTACATGGCGCCCGAACAGAGACGATATAAAACCGGCAAAACGTTTGTACTACACCTGTCAACATGCCTCGCCTACCTACAGCAGTATGGCTCGCGCAGACGTTAGGGCCGCATAAAGTAATTAACGAGCACGCTCGTGAAATAGCAAACCTGCGAATAATAGTAAAACATCTAGTTTCGCGTACGATGGAAAAAGCCGAACGATTACGTGGGGTCGAACGCGAAATCACGCCAGCAACAATTATAGCGAGAGGTTGGATTCTGTCGACAAAAGAGCCGGGAAGACGTTTGAGAAAATAGGCGAAAGTATTGAATACCTTCTCTTCCGCATAGAGAAGCTAGGTAAGTTTAAGATTTAAATTGTTACAGTACCAGCGCTCATGAACCACACGTCATTCTTGTTTTAAATGGGGGTCGCGTGGGTATACAAACTGAGTAAAAATGAGCTAACTACCGAGGTCAAAGCACTTCGGTTAGATATGGACTGTCCTGTAGTGACATTAGGCCAACGTCTGGTAAAATATAAACGCGACAATCCACTCGATTACATCGACAAACCTGCCGATCCTGCCACATACGATGAAGAACACGACTATACTCTAGACTACGAGGAAGTGGCTAAAGCATTAGCCGTCCTTAACATAGAGAACGGTGCCAATAAACGTGCCATCTAACACGTCAGCCATGGGCTAGATGAGGAAGTGGGGATGCCATTTTGATGGAAAAGACGTATATTCCTTCTTAGAGCGACTAGAAGAATTAAGAGTCGCCTACCAGTTTGCGGAAGAGCAGCTGCTACGAAATTTTCCAGAGCTGCTAAGAGGAACTGCCCAGTTATGGTACCGCAACACGACCGCGCACATAACTATCTGGAAAGCATTGAAAGAAACCCTAAAGGGTTATTATTTAGCTCCATGTGAACGTAGACACCTCGACCGCCAAATCAGTGCACGTTGCCAAGGAGAATCCAAACCCATCCGCACGTACGTCACAAACATGATGACAATGATGCGTCGCAGAGGCGGCATTAGCGAGGATCAGCAGATGGAAAACCTGTTCTACAATATGAAGCTGATTCTTCGCCTGCATATCAGACTGCAAGAGGTCAGAAACACTTGCAGTTTGATCCAACGCGCCGAAGAAGTCGAGAAGACACAGAAGCAACTACGCTCCACCAACTCCTCTCCAAACTCTCCACTCAACTCCAGACCTAGACTTAACCGACCGGTAATGAACGTGCAGACTCCGTACGATCGAAAAACATGCTGCTGGAAATGCAAGCAGCGTGGACACGACCGTTTTCAATGGAAAAACACCGCAAAGAAATTTTGTTCTCACTGCGGTAAGGATGACGTTTGGTCGCGGGTCTGCAACTGCCCTCGTCAGGGAAACGACACTCGGGCCGGGAGGACAGTTCCCTGCACCCGGCCCGCGCAATAAAACATGGACGTCTATACCTATTATAGATGTCTATGTAAACGCTCGACGTTTTGCTGCTCTGATAGACCCCGGTTCCGCGGATCCATACACCGCGAAAATTTGTAATAAGAATGGCTGGAAAAGCACGCGTATTAACCAATCTACAGCCATGACCGACGGCTCAACTACCGTGCTCGAAAAATTTATGTCATGGCGTTTGCGCACTTCTAGCACCACGGTAAACGGCGTATTCTACGTAATGCAAAACCTCAAACATAGTTTTTTGTTAGGCGTGGACGTTCGGCTTGATATGCATTTATATTTGAACGACGAGTTGATTAACAAACCTAGTTTTTCCTGTCTATGCACGGAGCTAAAAGACATCGAAACGGCCGACGGTCTCGCGAAAATATCTAAACGAGAGTTCGCCGAAGTTGACGCGTTTATAAAGAGTGAAATATCTCTCTTTGACGGGATTAAGGTACCTACACCACTTACACAACACGAGGTTAAACTAAAACCAAACGTAATCCCGATAAAGCAACGATATCGTCCATGCAACTCGGTAATGCAAAAAGTCATCGATGACGAGACTACCAAGAAGCTTACAGATGGCGTAATTCGCCCCTCAAGTAGTACATGGAGCTCCCCGGTCGTAATCGTTAAAAAGAAAGACGGTAAACCTCGGTTTTGCGTTGATTTCCGAAAAATCAAGGAAATTACAGAAAAAGACGCCTCTCCGTTGATCTAAAGAACGGATATTGGCAAGTACCCTTAAAAGAAGATAGCTATCAGATAACCGCATTCACGCTACCCGGTCGCGGTCTATTTGAATTCACGGTTTTACCTTTTGGACTTCACTCGGCAACATCTACTTTTCAACGGCTGTTAGATAGCGTAATCTCCCCCGCATTAGCTCCTCACGCTTTTGCGTATCTCGATGACATTGTCATTGCTACACCAATCTTAGACGAGCATTTCGCTTTTTATGTTTTAAGACGCCGCGTTTTATGTTAGAAGTTGCACCAACTGCCAAGCAAATAAGCCGCAGAAGCAACTACTAGCCGAAAAAATGCACGCGACGCTCGTGGAGCAGCCCTGGGAAATGGTTGCCATAGACCTTGTTGGACCTCTTCCTCGTTCTAATTCCGGAAATAGCTCGCTATTACAATTATTAATGCAGAATCGAATGACGAAATGGGTAGAATTAAAAGCGTTCAGAAAAGCTACCGGTCGAGCAGTAAGCTGACGCACTTAAAAACGAGATAATTTTGAGACACGGATGCCCACGCTACGTAGTAAGCAATAACGGCCGTCAGTTTATTCCGAAAGAATTCTAAAACGTGTTAACAGAAAGCGGCATCGAATACCGCAAAACTCCGCCATATACCCCTCTATGTAACCCTGTAGAACGAGCAAACCGTGTCATTAAAACAATGGTCGCGCAGTATACTGGTACCAACTAGAAAAAGTGGGATTACAATATGCCGGAGATAGCTTACGCGTATAACACGGCTAAAAGCTAATCAACCGGATTTTCCCCCGCGTACTTAAATTCAGCCGACTTAAAAAATTGAAAAACGCGCTTGAATTAACTCGGATAAATCTCGCGCAAAGCTTTTAAAAACAAAGTCGGCACTACAATTTACGTCGCCGCCATTTGATGCCCGCAATCGGCGAAAAAGTGTTAAAACGTATAACTATGTTGTCTAATAAAGCACAAAATATAAACGCGAAATTAAGTCCTAAATATGACGGCCCTTTCAACGTTATACGAAAAATATCTCCTGTGATATATGATTTATGCGGAACGAATAATAAGACGATACATCACGTTCATGCCCGGAACCTGAAAAGGTACGAAACACGATAAATTAAGTCCGGCCTGAAAATTTTCCAAATTGAAGTATTAGTACCAATGTATAATAGTAGTAAGAATCGTATTCCAAACATAATATTAAATAGTATTAAGGATCAAATTTTAAATATAATATTAAGTAAGCATGATAGACTAGATATTAAGCATAAACACTTCACCGAATACCGCGCAATCGAGGCGAATTTCCAAGAATCCCCTATCTAACAGGCTGGCGAAAAGCCTTTATAATCGGGAAATTATCGAATTTTCGGCAAAGTAGTTTCTAAATCGCGAAAGATGGAATTTCTATGTACTTCGTTCGAAGAGACCGAGGAGGCGACGCATATCCTCGAAGAGCTGCTCCGGGATCTCAGTCCCGTACCGCATCCTGGAGGAGTTAACGCCGGAGTGTGCCGTCCTAGAGGCTCGCCCCGCTTACCTCGTCGCCGACCGTAGCGTCAGCCGCGCCGGAGTGCGCAGTGATTGACGTGCCACCCGTCAACGTCGCGCCGCGCAAGGTAGCACCACGAAAACGCGCCGTAGTGACACGGCGAAAGATAACCACCGCGGTGGAGCCGACTGAGGCGTGCGTGTGCCTACCCGCCCAACACGCTCGGGAGCACGGCTACACGAGCAGCAGGGCCCGCAGATCGCGAAGCGTCGCGCCATTAAGGTCAGGCCTTATCAACCGCAGGTTACCCCGGAGCAGATACGGGCACTACCGCGCATACCGCGCATCGACCGGCCCAAGCCGCCACCGCCTCAGCTACTGGTGCAGGTACCGCTGCAACGGATTCAGTGGCCGTTGCCACCACCAGCGAACTCCGCGCCGCCATCCGTACCACCATCACCACACCATTGCCAACACCAGCAGAACAGCAACCACCGCCCGCACCATCGCCAGCGCCAGCACCAGCAGAGCAGCAACCACCGACCCAGACGCCGACACCGCCCAGCAACCGGCCCATGGCCAGCATAGAGTTGCTCGACGGCTCCGTTATCTCAGTACCAGTCGGGATGAGCCGTCTGCGCGTTTGGGTCGGCTGCGACAAGTTGGAACGCTGCTCTTAAACCCGCAAGACGGCAGTCTGTATAAAGCGCACGTATTACATGCAGGTACGACGAGTGCGATGCGTTTTTTTTCTTTCCTCCGTTTTTCCGTTTTTTTTTGCGTGTAATCGTCCGTTTTTTGTATTCGATATTTTTTGTTTTTTATTGTTTTCTTTTCGTGTCCGTACTGTAACAGAGCTACGCGAGGCTCCGCTCCCCGAAGAAAGGGGGGAATGCGACGACACACTTACATGTTCGCGCGCAGTCGCCAAAATCAAGCGAGCAAGTTAGGACCCACTGAGAACGCGAGCGTATTCGTACGCACAGTGGAACCAACGTTGCCTAGCAACGCTGGTGACGTCACGCCTCTACCTATCGCCGCCGATTTGAGAGCCTTTATAACACGGCGTAAGCTCTCAAATCGACAGTATTCGCCTGGTGCTTCAGGCGTGTAAGGAGCCCATTCACGTCTGAAACTCTAAGAGGTTAATCAAAGAGACTATCTGGTGCTCCAGTAGCCGATTTAAGCGACCCAAACCGAATACCCATGTGCTCCCCGATAAGTCGTTACCCAGGCGCTCCTGGTGACGACGTACCGATGGACCCCATCGTTCCCTTTATGGTGCTCTAGGATAAAGGGGTCCAGAGTCGATAATCGGCACGTGAGGCGCGCCTCCGTGCGAACTTAGAATTAACCTTGATACCAATCCGATTTAGCCTACGATTAGGCATTATATACGCGTTTTTGCGAAATTTCGATAACTGAGGTGCCCCTCGTTACCATAATTAAATAAACATCGTAGAGATTTCGCGTTTCCGCCAGTACCTTAGTTAGGACCACCGGAGTCCGAATCCGCATAGTGTCAGTAACTGGGACACGATGTCCCAAAGTGTACCAATGCAACACCTACTCAATAAATCTTATTTTATTTATTGTTATTTGCCATAAACACTTTATTTCATTTATTTTGCGAGTTCACCGCTTCCCTAAGAACCCTAGTTTTACTCGAGCATCCGGGGGGAAGGTTAAAATGTTACAAATGTTTCAACAATTGTGAAAGGCTTAATTGATCTTCATAGAACACATGAGTTGCTGTTTATAACTTTTTTTTTAAAAAGCAACGTTTCGAGGGCTTACAACATATGCCCTCCTCTTCAGAATAGCAAAATCACAAAAAAATTATTCTTAATTAACTACAGTTCTAAACACGCTACGAAAAACAAGAGTATTTCAATTATGCTAAAATTCACATACATTATAATTAACTCATTAAAATTATCTCATTTAAATCGCAGTCATGTAAAAAATCCGACATTCAAAACGATTTTATTTACTAAAACATCAAAATAAAAAATTTGTGTTTAAGAATCTGAATACACAAACGTTGAAAAAACTAAGGAAACCGTGTACAGTCACTCCGGGTTTCGCCTGCGCTCTTTTCACTCATTGTCTGTCAATTATTTATTTAATATTAATCTAACACTTGTAGAGGTGTAGTCTAGAACGAAGACAATGAAAAAGTGACAATCAATACTTTTAATAAACATTTATATAATTGAGAAAATCTTCCGAAATGATGAAATTTAGTAAGAAGTGGGAAACAAATTGATGCAGTATAATCGAGAAAAAGGAAAGGGAAATCCCTACTGTCGCGAGAGGAAAACCGAGTCCACTCCACACGGAACAGTCTGAATTATTAGTCGACATTGAAATGAATAATATAACGGATGAAGAGAGTTGCATCGTCATACTGTCCCGTAGCCGGATTGTTTTGTATATACTTGAGATGAGCTAATCTTAATTGTCTATTTACATAAACATGTATGATTTATTTATACAAACAAGCAATTAATATGGTATTAAGATACTTTATTTGTTTAAGGGGAGCTTACACCTATAATTTTTTTTATATTAATTCGCCTAAAACCAAAAAATTATAATAATTTGTAACATTTCTACCTAATATTCTAAAAATATATTGGATTCCTGACAAAATGAGCTTTAGTAGAAGCCTCTATGCCCTTTTTATCATATGTTATGTCAGTTTCAAAAATTTGTCAAAAATTTCTTCAATTTTTATGAATTTATGCAGTTTTTGAACTCAGTTTATTATTTAATCAAAAAAATTTAACTTATACAACTCTTCACATCATAAAGACATCAATTTCAAATAATTTAAGATCAATCCCATCAAAATTGATCAATCTTTTTGACTTGTAGGTTACGCCAAACCCCAAAATTGCATGTTTTTCAGAAAACAGCTTTACATTTGCATGAACCGTGCATCAAAATGATCTCTTTGCTTCTTAAAAACTTCTTTTTCTAAAATATAAAAAATATATTAATTATGTTAGCACTTTTTAAATTATTGACTAAATAACATACATTGAGTTCCCTGTTGACGAGTCAAATGTTAGAGCCAGGAAAACCCCAATCAGTCCTATTTATTTTTTTTTAAATATTTTTTTAGTATATGTTGCTACAACATTACAAAAAATTTTCTGGCTCTCTTGAACCCTTGGTGTAGACACTGGACCTGCAACTAAAAGAAAAGATTATTTTTTACAAAGTATTTTTTCTTGCAAGAAATAAATCTTATTTTATTAAAAAATGGGTTTTTAATTATCTGACAAAATCCAGCTACATCCACTTCTCATTCATCGCCAATTCATTCAATGCCTTCACTGAAAATTGAAGTAAATAAAAAATTATTATTTCACCTTACTATGCTGGAGCTATCCGCAACAATCCAGCATCACTAAGCAGAATGATTAGTGACATTTGGGCCATTTGATATCTCAAGGCTTTCACTGATGAATATCCGCAGCATCAGTTCTGTTCAATTCGTAGAAACTCTTGGTGTAAATTCTGCGAGCTGTAGCTCTGAACAGTTTACACGAATTCCACCATAAAAACATACTTCTACAAGCAGTCGTCGATAGCAGCAGACCAGTTTTTACAAAAATGACATCTAT
Source organism: Megastigmus stigmatizans (assembly GCA_900490015.1). Lineage (NCBI taxonomy): Eukaryota > Metazoa > Arthropoda > Insecta > Hymenoptera > Megastigmidae > Megastigmus > Megastigmus stigmatizans. The sequence continues at coordinate 475 of UELV01086403.1, read as the reverse complement.
TTCTCTCTTGAAACGTTGTCTTTTCAACATTTTGGAAAATCTGTTCAAAACTATTTTTATCAGCCTTGACTCGTTGTAACTGGGAGCAAATGTTCTTCAGTCAGTCTCCTTGCACTTCTTACCTCCAGAGAATTGGCAAGCATCTTCCGCACAGCATGAACTTTTATGATCACTGGTTTGCACTCAACGAATGCAAGAGTATCCAGGCATGACTCCGAACACTTTCATAAAAATGGTTCTTCCATCATAATATATTGTCTCTGAAATTATTAAACCAATTTTTAAAATATTCAATCAACTTAAAGAAGTTTCTGGAAAAAGTTTCCACACAAAGTTATTAAAACTTTTATAGTTTGTAACGAGGGTGTCTTGTGAGGGGCAGTGAGAGCTCTATCTATGATGCTCAGGGAGCCAGGGTTGGAGATAGAGGTCGGGAAAGGTTTTCGGTAATGAGGGAAATTGACCGGGTAGACTC
>UELV01086356.1:0-13454 GCA_900490015.1 Megastigmus stigmatizans | reverse complement strand
TTCACAGTATAATCCGTAGAGTTAATATAGTTTCTTATTTTTGATTTCAAAATTTCGCAATTTTCACTATCTGTTACCATATGTTTTATGTTATATTTATTTCCAAACTTTTTATTGCTGAAGTTGCAGTTAACACAGCATAATTCATTCCGATTACAGTATTTTGTTAAATGAGTTCCAGCGCATTTTAGGCAAGTTGGATCATTTTTGCATTTATAACTATTGTGTCCGAAACGTCCACAGTTTAGACATGGGTTGACATTAATATCATCATAAACCTTACAATTTTGAAAACCTACATAGAGCCTGTTTTTGTTTTCCTTGATATGTTTGTGCAAATCACTAGTCACTTCCATAATGACGAATTGTTTACCTACACTATTTACCTTTGAAAGATGTAATACGGTTCCTTTGTTTTCATAATTTGAGAAATTTCTAATATTAATATCATTCTCGATTTCTTTGCAATCTTGATTATCGTGGTTTTCGATTCCAACTATTTTAATACGTGGCTTCTTACGTTCTTCTTTTTCAACTTTACACATGTCAAGCTTGGCTCTCAAGTATCTTGCTGCTGACTTTGCACATTCTTGGGTTTTGCATTTGATCGTAACTTCGTCTTTATTAATATAATTAATTTTCTCTACCTATATTGTTTTTTCTTTAGTTAAATAATGTTGAATTCTTTCTTTCAAATCTGATTTATTTTCTATATTTTTCCTTTTAATTTGTATTTTTGGTACTCTATCAAATTGTTCAATCGGTTTTGTGTACATGACTTCTGAATATAATTTGCTGTTTTCTTTAGGTGATTCTTTTTCTTTTGCTAGAAGTTCATTCAATATTACATTTTTGCTTTCTAATTCAGAGTTTAATTTCCAAAGTAACGTATTTTCTTTTTTTAATGCTTCTATATCATCATTTCCTTCTAAAATATCCATGTCTTCTTGTTCAATTTGCTTTTCATGTAGTAAAGTTTTATATTTCTGTTGTAATTTAGTATATTCTTCTTGTTGTTTGTTAAAGTTTGTGTATAATTCTTGTAATTCATTCTCCCTTTGTATTAGATTGGATTTCAAAGTGAGTAATATTACTCGAAAGTCATCGGTGGCCGTAGTGGTTGAGGTTATGACTATGTCTGAGTGCTCATTACATACTACGAGCATACTTGACACATATTTACCTCCTTTTTCTTTTGTTGAAATCACTTTTGTGGAAAACACTTTCACATAATACACAGAAAACTGTTGTATTTAGCGATTTTGGATGACATTTAAAAGTTATGTCAGGAGGGATTGCCTCCGGAGGCAATCCACTTCCCGCCATCTTGGTATTGAGTCGCGATAATAAAATTACAAATAAAAATAAGGTTAAGCCTAACGACGAAAATGTAAATAACGAATCGCAGGTATTTGTCTCGCTGGGCTCCACACATAAATCTGCACCCTCTTGTCACTCGTGCTGTGAGAACTCTGGCGCGGTATCTATCGAGAGTGCTGAGCACTGTAAAGTCGGTATTAATGGTATTTTCGATGGAAAAGATACCAATCTTGAAAATGTTGCCTTAGCAGTGTTTAGTACTGTCTTTCCAACGCTTGCTAGGGAGGACGTCGTTGGACTTCGCGTCCTGCAGCCTCGGAGTGCGAGCGGCGAGGGGTCGGACGAGACCGGCAGCGGCACGGAATTGAGATCGAGAAGACCGCGGTTTTGTGTAGTTAGGCTCACCAGCAGTAAGCGCGTATCGGAGATCATTTATGCTAAGCGTGGGCTCGCCAATAACTACCTTACCACCAATGATGCTAAATCCGCTTCACCTGACCACGAATCTGTCAGGCACTTACCAGACAGAAAAATTTTGATTAACGAAATGCTTAATCATGAATCATATCGGAAATTTTTTGGCCTTAAGCAGCTTGCTTTGAGGCTGGGCTTTAGGTATCTCTGGCACAGTGGTGGGAGGTTCTTGATAAGGAGGAGGGGAGGCGAGCAGGTGTTTCACCTCCGCTGCGAATCTGCAGGTGATAGCCGATGCCTATCGTGGAGGGGTTAGCTGCCCTGATACTCGAGTTAACATAGAGAAGGAGGACGGCCAACCTAACATTGGGGTCGCTGCATCCTATGCATGACTTCAGCGGGGCACTGCTGGTGGGGCGACGGAGGAAGCATTGAGGGCGGGCTTTCTCAATATGAATTTTTTGAAAGCTCACATTGAGCAAGTCCGTCAATTTCATGCTGACGGTCCGTCTTACCACCTTTTCGGGATCGCGGAGTCGTGGTTTGGTCCATTCGTCGGCGACAGTCTTATTCAGATTGAGGGTTATAGTCTCTTTCGTCAAGATCACAACATTCATGGTTGTGGTGTTGCCCTGTATATTAGAAATGACTGTAAAGTCAAAGTTTTGTCTACATCTAAAAGTACGGGTCCAATGAAACCATCTATACTATGCAGAGTTTATTCGGAACCTTTCGAATGAACTCTCCCTTAAGATTATCCAGCACAGCTCAAAGCATCATATCGACACATCTCATACATGGATTAACTTAATACTCGTTGACGATAACGATACGGTACGTGACTTTGGGAACAATTTAGCACCCTTTCGCAGTAGGCACAACATCATTGATGTCACTATTGACCTTTGCATTGTTTCCCCTCCAAAGGATGTTTTTATTTTCAGAAATTATCGTAAGATAAATTGTGAGGAGCTTATTGAGTTGTTGTGTCATTGCGACTGGTCGTCATTTGTCCCACAGACTCAGACTTTGACTTAGATGGGGCGCTTGATAGTCTCGGTTCAAATCTATTGGAAGCTATTAATGTATTAGCACCTCTAAAAACTGTCATTCCGCGTAAGAAAAAGCACCATGGATTGGGACCGGGCTTCAGCTCTTCATAAACAAACGTAACGCTACGCATCGACGATATAAAAGGACCGGTAGTGTTGTCTTGTTGGATAAGCTTCTTCGTCTTCAGAATAAGGTCGAGATACATATGGATCAAGAGCGCACCTCCTATTTAAGTAATCAATTATCTGATGATCTTGATCATAAAAATGATATTTGGAAGGAGATGCGTATCCTCGGCCTCTTGCCTAAGAGCAGAGAGTAGTTGCATGGTCTCACCCCGGTCGAGCTTAACACGCAGTAAGATGTGATGGACATTATTTTTTCTGCGTCTGAAGATAGATTTTTCTTGAAGCCAATTAATTTTGCTGATGTAATTCTTGTCATTTCCTATTTTTCATCATAGACGTAGGGTGTGGATAATATACCATCAAAATTAGTAGTAGAGTTTCTGCCAATTTTTCAATGACTGAAATAATGTAAGACCGAATAAGCTGTGATATCATAGAAAGACTGAAAATGTGTGACTGCGAAAAACAAAAAAAAAAAAAAATAAGAAAATGTATAATCTAAAGAAAAATCAATGTTATATAAACATGTACATTTTGTAAACTATTTACAAATAAACTTATATCTATCTATCTCTATCTCTCTCTCTCTCTTTCTCTGGATCCACTGACGGTTGGCCTTGGCGTGTGCTCCTGCTTTACTTGCGACGCTGCGAGCTGTGTTTCATCTAACAAACCAAAACAGCTACAACTGAAATCACTACAATGGAGTGAGTTTTTAACTACGTTTGCACTTGGCGTCTTTTGGAGGTTAGGATCGGCAAGTGGCCGAGACGTTCCTCACCGACCTTAATTCGAACGCCATAATTCATTTATCTGGCTCTAATTTCTTCCGCAACGACAGAGACAGCAAGGAAGGTGGGGGCGTTGGCGTATATATACGCGACTTTTTCAAAGTTAAGGTACTAGCATCGTCCGAGCCGCTCTATACAAATTGGCCATGGCAATAATACGTTCCTTTTTGCAGTAGTCTACAGGCGCCCTCGGATGGCCTACCCAGATCAGTTTTTCAATGCCATTTCTACTCATTTATCTTCTTATACTAATGTGATCATCACGGTCGACTTTAACTGTAATATGAGCGTTGATGCCGACTCTCGGGACTTGCACGACCTCATTAACTTCCTCTCACTACACTTAGTTCCTTCAGAACCCACTTATCACGTCATTAGTCACAACCATTTGTCCCACATATGGTTGGATCTTTTTATTGTACACGACTCCACATCCGTTTTATCTTATCAAAAATCACTGTCACCACTCATCGCGGTGCATGACATCACTAGTCTAAGTTTTAATTTTTTTACCCCATCTCATTCTCATAAATCTATTTTTACACGCTCATTAAAGCCCATCCATTCCGACAGCCTTTTAAAATCCCTCAGCACGCACTTTAATAACGCCTTTTCGGCAGATAAGATAGATATAAATGTACATAATACCAGAAACTGTGCCATCCCCTTAAACTTCAATGTACATGTATCTAATCTCAATTTAAACAGGCTCACAAGCGACCTCTCTAATGTTATAAGTAGCGCTTATGATGACATTGCTCCGATTCGTGAGGTCTCGATCTCTTCCACAAAAGAACCGTGAGTCTCAGGTGACATCTGTAATTTGATGAGGGACCGGGATAGATGTTATCGCATTGTCAAGCGATCGGGTGCGATTGCAGACTACATGCGCTTCAATCCGCTCCGTACCGCTGTTTCAAACAAATTAGACACCGCGAAAAATGTCTATCTCGCTGCCAAACTCGCCAAGGCACCGGAAGCGACGGCAAAGTGGCGCGAGCTAAGGCGCATGGCGGTCAGTGGTCCCACGTGAGCATCCCTTTTAACTATTTTTCGTGTGCGGACTTAAACCGCCACTATGCGAGCGTCACTGCCCACCTTGCCCCGTTCTCGCTTGAGTCCTTCGAGCGACTTCTCTTAGCTAAGCGTGAGGCAGCTCCCTCAGAGACTGTAAACCTTTTTCGTTTTTCTCCAGTGTCTCAGCAGGGCGTCCTACGCGCTATTAACGAGTCGACTTCCCACGCGACTGGACCAGACGACATCTCTGCCCAGATGCTGAAGCTTGTGGCTCCTACTCCTGTTGCGCCCATTGCAGCTATTTTTAACCACTTGCTCGAGTTCTTTTCTTTTCCTGCACTATGGAGGCGAGCCTTTCTCACACCCCTCGTAAAAAAAGCTGTAATGTCTTCGATATCGGACACACGCCCCATAGCGATACTGTGCGAGGTATCTAAGGCGCTTGAGCGAGTGGCCCACTTGCAACTCTTTCGCAACTTCGAGTCGTCTGGTCTCCTTGACCCACGGCAGTTGGGTTCACGCAGGAGTCACAGCATACAAACAGCGCTCCTGGGGGTCCTCGACGACGTTAGGAGAGCAACAGATAAGCGAATAACTGCGCTTGTTCTGTTTGACTTCTCTAAGGCGTTCAACATGGACCCCCACGGTCTCCTCCTCCAGAAGATAAGGCGCATGATGTGCTCAAACGCGGCCATCGCGTGGTTTTATGCATATTTCATGACAGGTTCCAGACGGGAATAGACTCGGGTGGCTCAACAGCTGAGTAGATAAAGGTTATTGCGGGCATTTCACAGGGGAGCGTTCTCAGCCCTTTACTCTTTGTAGAAGATCACTCGTGACGCAAATGCTCTGTCTGCTTGGGCTGCCGAGAATGGCCTTCCTCTGAACCTCGGGAAGACCAAGATGATGCTTTTGGGAAGCAAGGCCTTCATCTCTCGCATAGACCTCGAAAGCATACCCAAAGTTCATATTCTCGGGGTTCACATCCCATACGCTTCTCAAATTAAAAATCTTGGTGCCCTCATTACCCCCACTCTCAACTGGCGCCTTAAGTAAATCAAATCGTAGGCCGTGTCTTTGGCACCCTGCGCTCCCTACGGCACTACCGCAACCCACTCTCCTTTTCACTCAAAAAGAGCCTAGTTGAGAGCCTGGTTTTCCCTCATTTCGATTTCGCCTGTGCTGTCTACAATGACGTAGACAAATCTCGCAGCACCAAGATTAAGCGAGTTCTTAATGCGTACATGCGTTTCGTTTTTGGTAACATTCCTTGGCGTGGACATGTCATACCGCACCGCATTAGCCTGGGTTGGCTTTCTGCTGCCAGGCGCCGTGAGCTCTTCATAGGCTCACTGGCGTTTAACATCATGGCATATCGCAACCCAGCCTACTTGGCCTTTAAGTTCCAGCGTATGAACGTTGATGTGTACGCTCGCTACTCAAACCATCTGTCCGCCAGACTCTTCACTTATGCAGCTCCAAGGACGGAAGCCTGGCGAACATTCTTCACAATTACGGCTTCCAACATCCTGAACACATTCACGCCACCGCCCTTCAACATCATCAATATCGCAAGGTACAAGGTCGACCTAGCGACGAGCTGCTACAACGTGACCGAGATGACTGGGGGCAGAGGGTTCAGAACGAGGGCCTCCAATGGCTGCTACCATCGTAGGCTGCATTTAGTGCTGAGGGCCGCTCCGCCGTCATGGCACCAGAGTGCGAAGTTTTTGGACAGGCACATGATGCTATTTTAATTCAATACATTTATATTCAATTCTTTCACCTTATTTTTGAGAGCATATTTTTATTATTGTTTTTTTCATATATTTATATGTTATTGAATTTTTGTTTAAAGACTTTTTAATTTTTATTTCATTCATATTTTCTTTTGTTATTTTTAAACTAATTTTAAATATTGTAAATATTGTATACGTTATTCTAAATATTGTAATATGCCACATTATAAAAATTGATCCACTGGGCCAAATGGGGTTCTACCTTCCGGCCCCAATAAATATATAGCAATTAATCAATCAATCTCTCACTCTCTCACTCTCTCACACTCTTGCTTATAGCTTATATTAAAACTTTGGAGAATGGTTTCTTGTACCTAAAAATGTCGAAAGAAATTATAGAATTATGGAGGTCTGAGGTATTGAGTTTCAGCTGATGGGGTTATTGAGTTTTGAACTCATGGGTATAAGTTATGGCGTTTTGAGTTACGGAATTATGGACTTACGGACTATAGAGTTAAGGAGCTATGGAGTTATAGGGTTATTGATTATAATCATATGAGTTATGGGTTATGGATTATTACCCTATAACTTATCGGTTTAGTGGGTTATAGTTCGATGGAGTTATGCGCTTATCGTTAAAAAGTATGGGTTATGAGCTAACAAGATTGTGTGTTATATATCCAATACTTATACATATAGTTATATAGTATGGGTTTATGAGGTTACTTAAGTTATAGGGTTATGGGGTAATGGATGTTTGGCTTATGAAATTAAATTTTTTTAATCTTTGGTTATGAGTTCTATGGTAATTCAACTTGGAGTCATGGTTGTTGACATCGTGCATTTTGAGGTTAGATGGGCTTGAGTTTTTCGGTTGCGAGGTTACAAATTATAGATAATAAACTCTTATTTTTTTCTTCAAATAATCAGTGTTAAGTTAGAATTTGTATGTAGGACACTTTTTGCTGATTTAGATAATGCAAAGTCATATTTTAGAGTTCATCCATAAAAATTAAAGATTTAATCTAAAAATCGGCCTCGACAAAGTTATAGAGAAGTTAATAAGCTTTAATTTAAAAAAAAGAAACAGTCCGATTGGTGCACTCAGACGGTCTAAAAATTAATTTGTCCAGAGCAGCCTCGTTTTTCCACATTGTGCGCCGTCTACCCCTAGAAAAATTCAAAATAGCCAAACGAGAGTTCGAGAAATGGTGTAAATTGGATTTAGCAGACTCTCTTAAAGTCCATAGGCGACGCCCATACACAGAGTGTGGAGAATTTGTGGGGATCGATAACTAAACGAGGTCACGATGCCGGATAGATACCCTATACCTAACCTACACGACTTCTCCAGCAATTTGCATGGCAAAATTATATTCTCCGCCCTAGATCTGGAAAGCGCTTTTCTACAAATTCCGATCTTTCCAGACGATATGACTCGTCATGACTTTTGGATTCAGGAATACATCGCAAACTTTCTAAAGATACGTCAATATGACACTGGGGGATTTAGACTTTATCTTCGCGTATATCGACATTCCTGTGGCGTCCACTTCACCCGAAGAACACGAAGAACGCCATAAATATAGTGCTCGAAAGACTGCAAAATTGCCACTTGCATCTCAATTTAAACAAATACATTTTCGGGTCAAACGAATTAATTTTTCTGGGTCATTCTATTACATTAATAAAGATGGTCTTAAGCCAGACCCACAATTAGTAGAAACTATCAAAAATTTCCCTAAACATATCACAAACGACGATCCACGTAGATTTCTCGGACTGGTAAATTTTTATAGGAAATCGACACCTCAGGCAGCTGAGAGATAACGTCATTTACACGCGTTAGTAAAAGGGAACAAGAAAAAAGATAAAACTCCGGTTATATGCAACTCAGACGAGGAAAAGACTTTCAATAAAATCAGAAATGATATTATAAATACTACCAATTTGGCATATTCATGTGATCACTCGAAATTGTGTACTCGCATCATGACAGATTTCGCCATAGGAGCTTCCCTGGAGTAATGTGTCGGCGGCTCTTGGCAGCCACTGGTATATTTCTCTAAGAAGTTTACTCCTCCTCAAATGCGCTATTCTACATATGATTGCGAGTTAACGGCCATCTACGAAGCACTAAAGCACTTCAATTATTTCTTAGAGGGCCGCAGTCTTAAAATTTATATTGATCACAAACCACTTATATCGGGTGTTAAAGGGAAGTAAGACAAGCTCTACGGCATTGGATAGAGCGGGAAATTCTAAGAAAAAAATCCTATTGCAACTTTTCGATCCGATCAATATTCATTGAGTAATCATCGATTGAAAATTAGCCGAGCAGGCCAATCAGGAGAGAGATAAAGCAGAGATACTCGGCGGGCCGCCTCACTCCACCCGCCTGGCACTTCGCCTCCTAATATAGCTCTTTCCTGATTAGCCCGCTCGGCTAATTTTGAATCGATGATTACTCAATGAATATTGATCGGATCGAAAAGTTTCAATAGAATTTTTCCCTTAGAATTTTCCCCTCTATCTAATGCCGTAGAGCCTATCCTCCTTCCCTTTAACATCCTGAATATGCGCTGGCACATAATCCGGAGAACTGTCCACCCATTCGCGCGCGAAGGTTATCATATATCGCGCAATTTAACACCGAAATGTGGTAGCGAATTCGCTATCGCGAATTGATCCCTCCATCATACCGACTACTTCTGATTGGCGTAGTGAGACTTTGACCGGCGAGTCCTTTATCTAGAGAACCCTCGTAGCGATCGGCACCTTCAATTTCCCAACTTTCCTCACCTTGGAGGAAATTTCGCGCGAACAGCTTAAGGTGGTTCGAGCGCGACTTTCTAGTCAATATGGCAATCATATTAAAAAAGTTATTTAAATGCCTTAAAGACAATTTAAGAATGAAATAATATAAAATCAAGGAATTTCAATAATGTTTTTAAGTTTATTAGTAATTACTTTATGACTGAAGTGATTTATTTGCTGGTCGTATGATTAATGCGGTGCCTCCACCTGTAAGCGCGCAAGCGCATATTTTAGGTATACGCGTGTCTGCCTTGCGGCTTGGTAGTCGTCGTTCACATAAACTCTTACGCATATAGTTTCGCTTGGATTCCACATCGAGTTATTAACTAATGATAAGAAAACATTGCAAAAAATATGCAATATGTTTGCTAAAACATAATTATTTAATATACTTACATTTTATTTAAAGATTACCAACTATTATGAGTGAATCATTGACCAAAAATAAAGTAAAATTTCTATTGAACGTGACACTATAAAATAATATTTTTATTAATAATTTGTGATATTACTAACTTAATGCGATGTAATATAGAAATATATATACATATATATTTGTTATTAATACAAATGTATTTATAAATTATTCAAAAAATTTTAATAATAAAAGATTTTAAAATATTACATGATTCTAATTTATTTATATTTTCATGTGCTTCCTATTCATTACCATAATAAAAATAAAGTAATAATTTATCAATTACACATTTTTCGCTTGCATTATACATCCATTTAAGATGAAAAGAGAATTTAAATGCATAATTATGATTTTTATTGACATTCAAATTTCGCGCCAAATAAAATCATGGCATGATCTCTGTAGCCTATATATCCTCAACTTTATCGTTAAATATTTATTTATAATATAATTGTGGGCATGGTGTAATTCTTGGAGTACTATTGCAAAGTTGAACAATTCAACTTTAAGCATGTAGTTTTTCATCAAGTTTAAAGAAATTTGTAAAAAGTAATGATATTACTTCCGGTGAAAAACTACGAACTCGCCATAAGAGCTGTGTTAAATACGTGATTTTCAAGTAGCTTTTTCTCAAATTTTTGGTGGGTAATGTGATCTGAAATTTTCCGATCAGGTGTATTTAATAATAATGAACAATATACCCAAATTTTATTACATTCTATGAATTTTCGATTCACGATTGAACCAGCTTAACGACGACGAATAAGAAATGATTCTTGCCAGCTCTGATCACCCTTTGGAACTAACGAAACTGCGGTAAGGACCCCTACGCATGTCAATCTATTGCATTTTAGCATGTTTGTCGCACGATTTTAAATAATAAAAATGCCTTAAAAGGCAATACAAACAGCCAGAAGAGATGTCCCTCCACCTTTCGTCTAGGGCCGTTTGATAATTAAGTTTTTATTTATTATTTTTATTTCCCTTTTATGCCTACGCAAATATGCGTCGAGGAGCGCCGGAACCTTCTTTCAGGGTCAAGAGACACCAATAGAAGATTCCGCAGCAATCTCCGGATGCGCCGCTCCGTAGTTCAGAATATCTACATGTTGCAAATGTCTATGTTATGCATTTTCAATTCTTTTATGCCTCTCATTATTTTTGTCTCCATGTCATTGTAATTTTCCTATTTTAATTATTCAAAAACACTCATTTTTTATGCCTTAAAGGCTTAGAGTGCATTTTCCTGCAGTTTAAGCAAGAGAGCATTATAGGCGTTTTAATGCCTCGCTCTTATTGCCTACGAATTTTAATTCGTACATTTGTGGAAAATTCCATTGAATACTGCCTGCTGGTACATAGTAGCTCCAGTATCAAGTTGGAGTATTTTAAAATACCAAAATTATGGTAAATTCCACAAAGAGATACTTGAAGTGTCTGAGCTTACAGTAGCAAGGGAAAGGGACGTTGGAGCGAGAGAGAAGGATGCTAGATACAACAAAATTCAGATGTGGTGCCGAACTAGAGCGCACCAATCAGTGAACGACGTGACAACAGCGCGAAGGATGCCGCGGGTCTCGGCGAACTCGGCGACGCTTGCCTAGGCGACTTCTCTTCTGGCTGCCGAACGGACAACATCATCTCCGGACTCTTCCGCGCCGCATAGTTGCGATCTCCTATATCGCGTAAAAGTTCATTTCACGAACAATGATAGCGTTCGTGCCTTTTTGTTGGCAGCACTCTTTTCTATTTTAAAAATGTAAACTAACTGCCTCGCTTTGCCAGACCCGATGCCTGATTAAAATCATTTCAGTACGAGCAGGAGCTACAAAAGCGTAGGATTTGCCTTACGCGGTTTTAAAGTTTTTTATTTAATTCAATTTTTAATTTTTGTGCCCACTTTGTAGCTTTAACTCCACGCTAGATTGCCTTCGTCCCGTGGAACAACGCTGAATTATGGTGAGACAAGCGACTCAAAAATATTGTAAAGCGTCTTGCGTGCCTCCTCAAGGCGAATATCTAAAATTATTATTGCCTTTGAGATAAATTTACTGTCGAGTCACTTAATAAATTAGCATGCCTTCGACAGGCGTTTGATATTGCGCTAGACTCATTTGTTATAATTTACTTGTATAACGACAATAATCTGCCTGGCAGAGGTCTTTTGTAATTATTTATGTGCCAATAAAGGACTCAAATTGATAAAGATCAACTCCAATTTCTAGTGTGAACTTATTCCCGCTCACAACCCGAAACTCAGCTCGAACGTCTCTGGATGTTCGACCTCACGACTCTGCCTCTGGCTAGTCGCGTATTTAAACATTTTGCCTTCTGCATCGTGTAAAAATTAGAAAGATTAAAATCGAAAAATAATCGAGTGGCACTGCTCGAGTTTAGAGTAATTACATTGAATAAATCTAAAAATACAGTGCCTGGCGCCTTGATTTACTCTGCCTATGCAGATAATTATTAAAATCGTGATTAACGTGATTTATAAAAATTTGGACGGGAAATTAACCATCATTTCCCTTCTACTTATAAACGCGGGGAAGCTACCAAGTCACTCCTACACTTAGCTAAATTCCCTCTTTATATAACCTTTAGACCTTTTATACCTAAATCATTAAGGGGGCAAGCCACTGTTAATCCTGTAAAAAAAAATTAATTATCACAGGCACACAAAAAAAAGTGAACAAACCCAGAGACTAGACCTATCATTTCTTATGTATTTTGACGCGCTGAAACAGAATCCGAGCGCAGAATTTCTTCAAGACCCTCCATTTTTTTTTTAAATCGAGAAAAACCACCCAGAAAATCAGAAAATCGATCCTTACGGGGGCTTACAGTAGGTAAGGGTTCGGTGAAAAAGCTTAGAGTACCTGAAAATCACTACAAATGTTATTTTATATGTACTTTGACGCGCTGAAGCCAAAACTGGAGTTTATTTTACTTGTACGCTCTTTAAATTTTGAAAATCTGGTGGAAAACCTAGAAAAATCGCTGAAAATTGTGAGGCTTCGCACTGAAAAGCTTGGGTTAATCAGGCAATGAATTTTTTTGTGAGTGTATCATACATGATTTTTGTCTATTTTGACGCGCTGAAACTGAATTCATGGTCTATTATACTCGTACGCCCTTAAAATTTTGAAAAAATGGTGAAAAATCGCAAAAAATGCTATAAAATCGTTAAAAAACATTAAATTTTGCGTGCAAGAGCGAAGTATTCTAGCAATACTTTTTTTTGCAATTGTATTATACATGATTTTTGTGTATTTCAATGCATTTAATCTGACTCAGGTTCCAAAATCTCTCCAGAAACCTTTATTTTTTTACGCTCGAAAAAAAAAACTGAAGTCGGAATATCACTGCGTTAGGGCATTTTAAGCAAAAACTCACCTTTAGTTTTTCAAATTTTACAACATTAGTGTTTTAGAAAAACAGGTTACAACATCGAAGGCTACACAATTTTCTTACACTTTCTTTCGTTCGTAACGAACTCTGCTTTTTTCAAACGACCTATGCAGCGGATTTTTCTTTCTTTTTGTTCCCCTCGGCTTGGTTTCTCTTTTCAGCATCCAACAAAAATCTGCCATCATATTAACATCCCATTTTCCTTGGTAGCGGCGTTCCATTTCCTTGATGTTTTGGTGAAATCGTTCACCCTGATCTTCGCTATAATCTCCAAGGTTCTCTGGAAAATAGTCCAGATGCCAGTGCAGGAAATGCAATTTCAAGTTCATCAAGCAGCCTAATCGCT
>UELV01086349.1:2343-13942 GCA_900490015.1 Megastigmus stigmatizans | reverse complement strand
ACCACTATACTTTCCTGCACTAACAGAAGAACGTTGGGTTGAAATATCTCATGAATATGCAGAAAAATGGAATATGCCAAATTGCATTGGATCTCTTGACGGAATGCATTTAAGTATGAGGAAGCCATGGAACTCTGGATCAATTTTTCACTGTTATAAAAGTATTTTTTCTATGGTTTTAATGGCCATTTGTGATGCGAATAAGAGATTTGTGTGGTTTAATTTTGGAGACTATGGTGAGATCTAATATTTAAAATTTGAACTTTTTTTAAATGTATTGAATGAAAATAAAATTCATTTTATGAATAAAATAGGTTCAATCAATGATGCCAGCATTTTCAATAATAGTGATCTTTGTGAGTGAATAAATAATGGAACACTAGGAATTCCTCCACCACATCCTTTGCCAGGTACTGATACAGTAGTACCTTATTTTTTCATTGGAGATGGAATTTTCAAACTACAGAAAAATTTAATGAAGCCGTATACCATAACTATAATCCACAAGATTTGCGAAAAAGAGTTTTCAACTATAGATTGAAAAGAGCTCGTTTAACAATTGAATGTGCTTTTGGTATTTTGCACTTAAAATGGTCAATCATTCAGAAAAATCATGGATTCAAACTATCTACATTTGAAAATATTATGACATCAATTATATGCCTTCACAATATGCTAATTACATTCAATTTAAATGATAATGGTGGATGCTATGCGGTGATAGACAATATTCCTGAAAGATTAGTAGCAGCTGAGCCAGTGGACCGAGTTGATGCAACAGAAGGTATGCATCAAAGAGATGTTCTTGCAGATTACTTCATGACAGAGGAAGGTACAGTCCCATGGCAGGAACAAATGATTTAATCAGGTACTTCAGTATATAAAAATCATAGATGTCGGACAACCATTTTTTTTGACATGGAACAAAGCACAGCACAAAGCACAAAGAACATCCTATTGTAGACTCTCCCTTAAAAAGCCAAGCGATCCTCTGCATTATCGTAAATAAATCTCTTATAAAAGGCTGGAAACGACAGTAGCATATATTCGCTATACATTAAGATATAAACGATTTCCAAATTTTCGCGCCAGAAAAGAAATTGCACGATCGGAGCGCGCACACGCCAGAGTTCTACGTGGAATTCGTCTCGTCAATGGCCGCGTATTACGATGCGTATATATCTATAGGTAGAAATGTGAGAATAAACAGCGAATGATGTATCCTCCGGGTCGGCGCAAGCGCAGAAGTCGCGGGCGCAGAATACGTACCTACCTATATATTATGAGTGCGATCCGCGAGTTTAGCGGCGCATGCGTCGCGGCCGGACAACACTTTTCAGTTTTTGGAGAGGGGCGTGTAGAAAGGAGGCCATATTGTACAGTTAAATTGAAAGAAAGGAAAATATTAATTCGTCGTGTGACCCGCAGCGCGTATACACGTTCGTGACAATTTGATTTTGCGCTAGTACGAGAAACTCGTCATCCGATACCTCGCACCCGAGCACCGCAGACGCCAGCCCAGCAACGCCTTCCTCTCGACTTGCCTCTTGTGTGCGTGTGCAAGAGAGAGAGAGAGAGAGAGCGAGTTGAAGAAACAACCCAGGATATAGTTCTCTCCAACCCCCGTGCGACGATTTACAGGAGTTGCGACTTGTGTGTGTTTCTCTCCCTGCCGCTGCTTTTTTGTATATAAATATACAGTGAAAGAAACTCCGTCTCTCTCCCCCTTTCTCTCTTGCTCTCTTTACTCTGTCTGTCTCTCTCCTTTCTCTCTCTCTCTCGCTATCTCTCTCTCTGTGTCTCTTTCTCTCTCTCTCTCTTTCTTAGGGAGAGAGACATTCGCTAGAGATCGGTGCACTGTACGTCCAAGAGGAAGAGGAATAGAAGAGGAGTTCTGTCGCTTCTGACTTTGAAATGGGCACTCGAGACGATGAATACGACTATCTGTTCAAAGGTAATGGTAACTTTTTTTTGTCGCGCACTGGTATACCCCGCAAGATGTACTTTTGCGAATCTTTTCTTTTCGCTGCGTTATATATTATTGTTGTGTGTGTCTGTACGCTCAATTCTCTCTTCGGTGTCTCCTATCCTTCGTCAATCGCGAGCGCGCGAACTCGCATCTGATCGATCGCAATATTTTTCGCTATCTCGGAGAATGACTAAGAGGAAGCGGCCGGGAAACAAGTACATGGATAACTGAAAATATCGTTTATCGGCGTCGCAAACGTGAATTTAACAGTCGATCTGTTCTCATTCTCTCGTAAACGAATCCATTTGACATTGAAGTGGGAGAGAGAGAGAGAGAGAGAGGGGGGGAGGAAGAAAGAGAGAGAGAGAGAACGAGGAGGCACGTCACACACACGCAAACTTGTCAACGTCCGGTCTCTTGGCTCTCTTCTGGTCGAGACTGGATGACGACGCTTAATTAATATTCCGACTTGATACGTTGTGCTTGCTCTTCCCTATAACAGAGTATACGAACTTGGTGCATGGGTCTCCACGTTTATTCGCGGTTGAGCTTGAGAGTGTGCAGTCGTTGCGAGAGGCGTGAGAACGCCTCCGACTGTTGATGACGATGATGTCATTGCCTTATGTTGGAAGAGCCCGAATTTTTCTCACTATTCCTTTTTTAGAGTATGATATGCTCCAAGCATGAAGCAATGGTACCATGGATTGACCTGCACTGGTTGTTACTGATCCAGCAGTGTTTATATATCACTGATAATATCCAATTTGTTTTGGAGCATGACATAGAGATATTTTAGCATTAAACATTCAATGTGTTTGTATTATAAGTTGAATTTTTTTAGAGAATGTAACGATATGAGAAACACTGGTTTTATTATTGCTGCCTTTTATTATCTATATGTAATCATGGTCATTTGACAGTTCCTTTGTTTTGAGTTATTGTTGATGTTGATTCAGAATGATTCAGTGCATTGTTAACAAAAGATTCTTAAAAGTAAAAATTTGCTCAATATTTCACGGTCAATAAGATTAAAACGACTTTTTCCATGCTTTAATTATGTTAAAACTAAGAACTAATAATTGTTAATGATAAAACTAATATAGCTTATTTGATTACTTAATTCCTTAGATATACTGACTATTTTCGAAATCAGATTGATGACAATATTAGTTGCTCTCGAAATTCACTGGCACTTCATACTTTGTCACCATGTGTCAGATGGATGATCAGTGTCAATAGTTTAAGAATTTCTTTGATGGTCAGTAATTGACTAATTTGAATATTCGATTTCAAGACAATTGAAGCCATGATGTCATTCACGTGATAGGATTATTGAAGCACTTTGTTGATTAGCCAAAAATAATGTATAAAATATAAAATTTCTTACTTTATTATTTTTATTTTCTTTTTAGTGGTTCTCATTGGAGATTCTGGAGTAGGAAAGAGTAATCTTCTATCACGTTTCACGAGAAATGAATTTAACCTCGAATCCAAGTCTACTATTGGTGTAGAATTTGCAACACGAAGTATACAAGTAGATGGCAAAACGATCAAAGCTCAGATATGGGACACTGCTGGACAAGAGCGTTATCGTGCCATCACATCTGCGTAAGATAAATTTTTATTTTTATTATACAATTAATGAGTCACTTTCAGTTTCATAAATTTTTAACATTTTAATTTTAAATCACAGGTATTACCGTGGTGCAGTAGGGGCATTACTGGTTTATGACATTGCAAAACATTTAACTTACGAAAATGTAGAAAGATGGTTAAGAGAATTACGCGACCATGCTGATCAGAATATTGTTATCATGCTGGTTGGCAATAAGTCAGACTTAAGGCATTTGCGAGCTGTGCCGACAGATGAGGCTAAAACGTTTGCTGAGAAAAATGGTCTTTCCTTCATAGAGACATCAGCTTTAGATTCAACCAATGTTGAAACAGCATTTCAAAATATTTTAACAGGTACATACACAACATCTTTTATTATATTACTGATTGCATTTGATTATTTGTTTATTAATTCATGGGTAATATTACAGAGATATACAGAATCGTTTCTCAGAAACAAATAAGAGACCCTCCTGAAGGAGACACAATTCGACCACAAAATGTAGAACCAATCGATGTTAAGCCAACAATGAGTTCCGAAGGAATGCGTAAACAGTGCTGCCAGTGACGTGGTGTTATTTTAACAAGTGATTTGCTTTACGAGTGAGCTTCTTATTTCGTAATTTTGCCTTGTTAATTCTAATAATTATTTACACTACTATATAGAACATATTACACATTATTGTTTATATAAAGTTTAACTTTTTGGAAATTTATTGGATACTTTTTTTATTGCAAGCACAAAACTGTAAGCCTTACATGTATATGACTTTATTATACAATGAGTTTTTAATATCCGTTGATCTGACGTTTCAGATGCAGCAAAAGAGACACAGAGAGAGGGACGAGAGGAGTGGCGGCCGTTGGTAGATGTAGCGGGTGCATAAACGCACGAGAGCCAAGACTATGTGTACGGGCCTATAATCTCGTATGCTAGAAGGGTTTGCCAGCCCCACCAAAGCGAGAGGATACCGCAGATTATCCACTGGGAAATGAGAAAAACATAGATAAAATAATAAAGAAGCACGCGTACGAAACGCAAATTTTTTGGTTCGCCTAAACTCGTACCGATTAAGTGGGGCTCTCGGATTACACGGTGGCGTAAAGAGTGAATTATACATGCAAGTCAAATACACCTATGCAGATTACAGAATTACATACAGATTTACAGATGGACAAAATACACGAGCAGACACTGAATGCATAAAAACAGACACGCTGAACAAAAAGAAAGAAAGAAAAGATACAAGGCCCATGCACTCTGTCCTCTATAAACCCCTGCAAAAATGAAAATTCGTCTGATTTAATCAATTTATCATTCCCGCGCCTCTCTCTTCTACTCTTTCTCTGTCCATTTTTCGTTCGTTCATCTACGCATATGTAATAAAATGTACACTAAGAACATTCGCCTTCTATGCGTATGTGAAGCGAACATATGCGATACACACGTGAATCACACGCGTCACACATGATAAAAGTAAAAGTATAAAAAAAAAGCAAAAAAGAAGAATGCGAGGGCAGACAGATACGCATATATTATGTTATTGATAATTAAATGTTGTATTACCGCTTCTTTGTAATACATATAATAATTCTTCTTCTCAACGCATAATGTGATCATGAATATATAAACAATTTGTAATATGTAATATATTTATGAGGAAACAAAAACAAAACACGTGGCCGCTGGCCGCCAAGCCGTGCACATCAAATTCTATGTTAGTGGATGAGTCGAGAAAATCCGAGGGTTTACGTTTAAATGATCTGTTGAAAGAGAAAAAGAAAAAGAAACAAGAGGGAAAACAGCTAACAACAGCCAGATAGATGTCATCCTCAAATCTCCAACCCCAAGTTGCTTACATCGTCTCGCTCTCACGTAATTGTTATATAAAAGATGGCAAAGAAAAAAAAATCGTGTTCTGTAAATCTTGAAAGTAATTTCTTTTTGTTTGTGATAAATTATGGGTGGCAGAAGCAGAATTACATTAAACTTTCTAATAAAAAAAACGATAATATAAAAACGAAAAACGTCGCGAGGGCTTTACTCAATTTTTTACTCTGCGGGCTTATATGATAAGTTAATTTGTAGCAAAGGAATTTCAAATATTTTTTTTATACCTGATGCGTTGAAGGTTTGCTTTGGAAAAGCTTTTTGTAAGAAACGAAAATTCTTAATTTTATGCGATGGATTTAACGTTGCACGACGTATGTCGAAGCGATTGATTCGATTGATTCGATTCATAATAGATTGCAAGAAAAAATTAAATTTTCAAGATTTAATAAAAAAAACATAGAAGTAAACAAAAAAATTAAATAAAGAAGGTGGTGACCTTACGTTATTTTAAATCGATGGCTACCCCATGTCTTTATGTGCTTTAAAATTGCATTATTTTTTACAAGAGGCTTTATCGATTTTTCGAATAATGCGAAGTATTTATTGAGGAATGATAATGATGATAAATGAAAACAAGTAAAAGGAATCCTAGAGTGTAGTTCTTATTATTGCCTTGAAATGCGTAATGGGACTCGGATTGAAGACGAAGACGACGACAACGATGACACGAGGACGATAACGTTATTTTGAGTACTTGCTATATCTAAAATGTCCTTTTTACTCGCGTAATCATGACGTAATACAGCGTATAGCGTCGCACGGTGGAAAGCTTCGATGCTGTGAGAATCGACTACTTTGTCGCTCGCGATCCACACACATATTTTATTCGAGTGAAATTGTAGACAAAAAGTAAAATAATAAAAAAAATAACATTAGTTAAACAAAGAGGAGAGAATCTTGGATGCGAGAAAGAAAGCATTGTATAAATTGAAATGACTTAACGCTTTTGTGCACCCACACAAAAGATTAAACAAAAAAATTTTAAGTAAGTACTTATCGTAATGCTTTAGGCAAGAGCAATGCCACTGGGATGAATTAAAATCACCGTTATAAAAACACTACGTTATGCGTAATTCTCTAACCTTTTATTGTTAATCGCTGTATTGTTTAATAACCATTTTTTTTAATGAATTTGTTCATGAGTAATTTTATTTCGTAGGAGTAGAAGTATTCTAAGTTTTTTCATTTAATATTAACTTTATTCAGGATGTTTTTTTATTTTGCAGATATCTTTATCTACGCGCATTATAAAAGTAAAAATACACTATAATTATAATTACAATATACACGACATATACATTTATTTACAAGAGTAAGTTTTTTTACTTCTTTTTTTAATTTAAGTTGATGAATCTAATGAAGGTATAATACAAAAATGACGAACTACTTATGTACAAAAAAACATAAGTTATGGAGTAGAAGATGCCGACGCAGGTTCAAGACGCACTGTGCTTCGCTGCGAATTCTGATTATTCTTTTGCCTCCACTCTAACCAGCGTGCCAATTCTGGAGTTATCAATGGATCATTAGCATCTGATTGAGCATCTAGCTGTTGATAATAAGCATCTCTTAAAAGGCGAAATGTTTGTACGTTTCTGTAAGGTAACTGGGTCATAGGATCACGGAATTTTGCTGGCAATCTGCGAAATTAAAGTTACAATGTTATTTAAGAAAAGAGAAAATGGTTTAATTTTTGATTTTTAATCTATTACCTTGTGATTGCACAGAGAGATTTTAACACTGGCCTTGGGGCTTTTTTCTTTTTGAATATACCATTAAACTGTTGCACATTCTCAAATGTAACAAAAGTTCTTTCATAATAACCATTTGTTTCTATGCAATCAAAACTTCTTTCTTTTACTACTGCATTTGTATCCTTCGTTGTGTCTTCACTTCTTTTATCATTTGCATTGCTGAATAAACAAACATGTAAAAATATTAATTTATTTGAAGATAAACTTTAAAGAAAATGAAACAAATAATACCTCTTATTTTCTGTATCCATAGATTCATCCATAACTTCATTATCACCCGTGCTAACATTAGTTTTTGAATCCTTTTCTTTGTTAGAATTTGATAACACCATTACTGGCATAGATAGAGATTGATACCTTATCATAGGACCTACATTTGTTTTGCGAACTGTTCTTGCATTTTTCTTTTCGTTCTCCAATCTCTGATATTTTTCTGTAATTTAAAAAGTAAATTTAGAATAGGGTGATAATGTGGTTTTATATATAGTATTATTTAATTTACCTAATGATTTTAAGTTAATTTCTTCAGTTAAAAGTGCCTCTTCTAATAATTCTTCTTGTGTAGGTTTATAGTCATCATGTCTTACAATTTTTACTTTTTTCCTTTGGTCCTCATTTCTTTCTTTTAATCTTTTCAAAGTTGCTGCTGACTTTGCAGCAGTTGATCGACGAATTGATTTCCTTTCTGCATGCAAAAATAATTCATAATAAAAATATTTATAAGAAAGGAATTTCAAATTATGTGTATTATTTTACCTATATTATCAATGAATATCCGAGCTACTCTTTGATTCCTTGGTTTCTTTTTCTTTGGCATTTCTTTAGGTTTTGACGAAGAAGGCTTTGCTGGTTCTTTATAAGCTTTTGTAAAAACTCCTTTCCTCTTCTTTTTCTCTTCTACTTCCTGATCTGACACTGGTTCATCATTTTCATCTATACTGAAATCTGAATCCACCTCATCTTCAACTTCAGCTTCTTGTCTGTAAACAAGTCATATGTTATCCACCATTTTATTTTTCAATTAAATAATTATTTCTATTCAGCAAAACTAACTTGTAGTCATTGTCCTGTTCATTCTCGTCAAAACCACCGTAAGTTGTTTTATAGAACTCATCCTCTTCCTCCTCATTGAGGAGTTTTGCCATTTTATTGCCAGCATTGACACGTCTTGATCTAGCAGATGCCATTTTTTCAGCCTAATATTCGGTTCTAAATAAAGTTAAATAAAATTACTTAAACTGTAAAATTTAATTCAAAATAAAACTTTGAAATACGTACGTTTCGTAATATACCAATCTATAAACTGTAAAAATGCTCCAGTTAAACATAACCTCTAAAACAGAAACTTATCACTTTGAAAATTCAGTCCGATTCTTTCGTGCTTAAACTGCTGAATTAAACATGAGCACTCTTAATTATCTTCTTAAATCTAGAATAAACTTTTTCTAATTTTTGAATGCCATCAATGCATTTACAACAAAAATCAGTTTCTTGTGCACCACTCTCTCCTCTCCAATCCTCGATCCAGGCGGAGCCACCACAGGAACAATAGTGCCATCTACGCAATAATTTCTAATTTTCAGTACTATACAGATGATATGCTATAGTGTAGCAATGGAAATCCACTTTTTTTCAATCCTAATCAAATTTTCAGCCTTCCACAAATCTGCAGCAACACATCAAACTCGCCCCGTCATCTAACAAATTGTCATTCATTTTTTCAAAAAAGCATCACTGATACTCAAGTACTCAATGCAAGGCTTCATGCATGACAAAAGTATAATAAAGGAGAGCCAGTAATAGGCACGTCAGAGAAAAAGTAGGGGGGGAGCTGAATAGTGAAGACTAGAAAGAGAGAATCGGGGGGAGCGCAAGTGGGGAAAAGGCGATAGCCAGCGGCATATACAGCGCTTCCACGGCTGTAGCTGCTGTATATAGATATATATGTTCGCCTCGCGATATCTCTGTCTAGCTCTCTCTCTCTCTCTGAAACTCGCTGGTGGCTAGTGGCAGCCGCGCAGGAAACTCGCGCTTGCATCAGTAGTAGTCGTCGTACCGGGGCCGAGAGTTCGGCCGCAGCCCATACACGTCGCTCCTCCGCCCAGAGCTCGTTTTCTCTCTCTCTCTTTCTATCTGTATAATTTTTCCTTTCTCCTCTGATTTCCCGTTCGTTCGCTCTCTCTACCTATCCCTCTCGTATACTCGCGGGTCGCAGGCGCGCGCGCTGTATATACACACACATGCACACAGAAAGTGTATAGAGAGAAACACGCCAAAGCAAAAGCAGGACCCTTTTTCCTCTATTGTAACCTATCTCTGGGCAGACAAAAAGAGCACGGACCACACGCAAAAAGCTTTCGCGCGTACATCCGCTCACTCGGTTCTTATACAAACCACACACGTATAACATACACAGTAAAGAGAGAGACACTCGTGTCGTGCGCTCTTCCGCCTTCGCCTTATCGCCTGTTCGCGAGCAGCAACAGCAGCAGTAGTCGGCGATCGCTTGGTTGGCGAGACAGAGTAGAGGAGAGTGAGAGAGTGCGCGAGACATCTCGCGCATCGTTTTGTTGTTTTTCTCTCCTATTTCTTTTCGTCTCTCCTCTCTATCTGTCTTAAAAAAAACAATCCCTCTCTTCACCGATCGTCGAAAGCTTCGAGCCGAGCAGCAGCGAGCGACGAAGTCGTCCTCCGTTGTTTTCTTGTTCTCGCGCTCTCGCAGCACGTACTACAGATATATATATATATACACACACACACAAGCACAGAGCCGTGAAATTGTATAGACTCGCTCTGTCTCGCTCGATCTCGCGCCGCGAGTGTATTCGTGGTGTTGGTGAGTGAATTGTACATCATTCGACTTGACAACGCCGTGGCACGGGAGTACGACCAAAGAACCCACCAGGAAGCCGAGGTGCCTCTCTTTCTCTCTCTCTCAAATCGAATAAAAAAGGAGAGGGGAGTGGGTAGAGAGAAATCGCGTTTTAATTCCAATCGCGTGTGTAGCGGCTCGTATCTCTTTCTCATTCTAGCGTTTATTACGCAGATACCTTTTTGATACAAAACATATATATACATATATAAAATCACAGAACACGCTTACATGTACGTGGATAACTGACAACGGCAGCCGTGGCTGCTACGAAGAAGAGGACGAGGACGACGACGAGGAGGCGGAGGAAGGAGACGAGAGCGAGAGGAGTTGACTCCGCCAGCTAGAGGCTCGCTCTGCACACTCTCTCCCTACCACGCGCACACCATTGGCGGCCAGCTTATCCCTGGCGCCGCGGATACATACTTCCCGGAGCGAGGAAGGTGGTGTGTGTGTGTGTGTGCGTGCGTGCGTGCGTGCGTGCGTGCGTGTGCCTGGCTGCCTGGCCCTGGCCCCAGCGGAGGAGCTCGGTTGGCGAGCGTGAGAGCTTCTGCACGAGTCTCAGGTTATAACTCCAAGCCCGCAAGATCGTCGACGGATTTCCAGCGGCATCTGGGCTGAATAATTATGTGGGATACTGCCGCGGGATCGCGATCGGCCACACGTCAAGTCAGCTGACATATTGCGCTCTGCTACACCACAGCAGCAACAACCTTCGGTAAGTCTTTTGTAATACTCTCTTGCGCATCGTTTTTCTTCACTCTCCTTCGCAGCTCTCCTCTCATGCATATCCACACCCGATATCGTCATTTTCGTCGCGAGCTCGCGATTCTGGCTCATTGTCCGTCTCTCTGTGTGCCTGTGCCTACACATATACACGCCAGTTGCGCACTTTCCTTTGTGTGTAGCTCTCTCTCTCTCTCTCTCTCTCTCTCCTCGCCTCTCTGCAATGCACACCTTTTTTCTGTCCCCTCGTGCGCGCAGCCCTATAGACAACCAACTGCGTGGCCGTCGCGCGTTTCGCTTGGCTATTTTTAATCTGAGCCATTGTATGTCGCGGGACTCCCTGGTGGAACCTCCTCTCCGAGGCGGCGGCATCGACAACAGCAAAAAAAAAGTGGAAGTGACGCATCGTTTGCTCGCTCACGCTCTATCTCTCTCTCTCTCTATCTCTCTCTCTCTCTCTCTTTCTCTCGTTCCGGAGCAGTGGGAAAAGAGAAAGAGAAGGACGGGCCTCAGAGCGCAAGAGAGCGAGCGAGCAGAGTTGAGCGCGACGACGACGCAATTTCGGGTCAAGTGCGCTCGCGCTCGCTCGTTCTCTCGTTGCTGCTGCTGCTGCTGGCTATGCCCAAGCCTCGCTGTATATTATTGCGCTCTTTCTTCACCGCGCGCACACGTACGTATTGCGTGCGCCCCAACGTTTTCTCTCCTACAGAGAAAGAGATGGATAGTTTCTTTATTTTCCCTTCGCTTTCTCTCTCTCTCTCTCTCTCTCT
>UELV01086307.1:1262-15624 GCA_900490015.1 Megastigmus stigmatizans | reverse complement strand
TCTTTATACTGTTCATGTAATTCGCTGTTAAATTTAATTTTTAGTCTTCTTTGTTTTTCTGCCTCACGTTTTACTTTTAATTTACTTTCTCGATTCAAGTCAGACACTTTTTCTTTTAGAAACAACTTTTTTCCAGATTTGCGTTTAACATGTTTTTTAGTATTTTTTTGCTTTCGGCTTTGCCCTTCTGTGGATACTGATTTTTGTGCTTCAGCTTTTTTTCTTGTACAAGGAGCCATCTAGTTTTAAGAAATGAAAAATTACATTCATTTGTAATTGTCTTTATGTTTATTTTTTACAGCGAATTAATTTTGTTATGTTTATAACGTAGTATAAATTATTGGTATTATCTAATCAGTTACTTTTATTATTATAAATATGTTTCTTCTGAAATGTTAATAACTCAAATTTCATTGCTAAACATTTTTTTATATGAATATAACTAATTCACCATGGAGATTGCATTCCACGGAGATGACAATCACTATTATTTGTTTAAATCTTGAAAAAAAAAATTAAAATATTCGCAAATGCACTTACCCTTAAGTAAATAGCCTACAAATAACATATGAATACGGACTTTCCGATCGATCAGGAATCCTACGGACAAGCTAGCCACAAGGCAATTGACCCACGGAGATTACACTTTGAAATATACGCTGTGCAGATCTTCGCTAATAATCCCACTCCTATTGTGTGTTTATATTTTGAATTCCTAATATGCTCGAGAGTTATACGTTATACGTTGACTCAACATGTAAACAGTCCAAGAAGATATTTAAGGGTTCTCAAATTATATTGAATTGAGTTATTCATAGATATATGAAATTTCACTAAAGTTTAGGGACATAATTTGATTGCCTCTTATAATTTGTTTATAAAATTTATTGCAAAATATTTTATGCTAATATATTTATTTAAGTAAGTAAAAATAAATGTTCTTTTATATTATAGGTAATTTTTAAAAAATTTATGTGAAAAATTAATTTAAACTTTAATTTATCATGTAGGGACATCCACGGAGATGACAAACTATGGTAAAGAACGTCTCTTATCAATCTAGATTTAGATTTTTTTTAAGTTGAATCATGGTACTTCATTTATTAAAATAGTATTATACAATCATAATATATTTTGCTAAAAAACTTTATTTGTTATGATCCAAGAGATATTTAGCCGGGACATGAATTTACACTTTCATTGAGAATCACCCATATACTCCCAAAGGGGTGGGTTCCGACTTGAGATAAACCCCGACACTATTTCTTCGATCTAGTGGGATACCAAATAGCGTAAATTTTTCATATGATTAACGTTGTTTGATATACAAGCCTTTAAAATGAAAACGTCAAACTTAGAGAAATTTTTTTTGTGCATTCAAGGTTTAATGAGTTACTGAAATTTATTCTTTTCTCCAAGGTAAAACATTTATTACTTATGTCTTGTTAAAGTAAATTATACTTCTAATTGGTTCTTGTATCCTTCGTCATATGGGAAATCTATCATCATAAAAAAAGATTTATAAACAACAACATAAAAATGTATTTACACATTAAAAAGAAGTGACCCGATTATTGATGAAAGAGTTTTCTACATAAACAAAAGCTCTAAAACCAATAATAAAAATTAAATAACTGGTGCTTCCTTGGCATGTTAATTTAAACATACAGTTATCTATTTCTTATTATAAAATAGGAATGTCCCTTATTTTGCGTATTTTATATATTATTTATATATTATTCGGTATTATAGCAATAAGTATGCAATGTATATAAGTGCCATAAAAAATAAATTATAAATGTTCCAAAATTCAATATATTCTGCTTTGAGAGGTTCGATAAATTTGATGTAATAAACAAAAGTAAATGTAAAGTAATCGGTATTAGGAACTATACAGGGTGGTAACGAACAGATTGGCACACTCGACGGAATCGGATAGAGCGAAAAACCCGCCGAGTACCTCCCCGCCGCCGCCCGTCCCTGCGCCGTCTCTCTCTCCACACCGTCATTCGCCAGTCGTATAGTTCCAGCAAAAAATAAAAGGCGCGACAGACTGACGCGAGCACTTGACTGTTGAAAGCTGATAATAAATTCTTTATTTTGAAATAACTCTCAGCGCTTCTCGAAAATCATACTTAGCAGCATTAAAGATTGGTGGTACCGTCTAAATAAAATGTGCGTTGCAAAGGAGGAGTAAATCATAAACACACGCAAATCCGTGTTTAGTCGCGGAAACAGTTAGAATTCTCATTTCTAAATAAATTATAATAGATTCTTTTCAACTAGTTCATAAATGAATATCAGTTCCTTTTAGTTTTAAATTAATATGATAACTATTAATTCTTTTTAATTATTAATAAGCAAGGAAATTTAATCTTTTCATTCAATACTAATTCATTGATAAACAACATACTTTGTAAACATTATCTGAGTTATTAAAAAAAAATAACGAAAACCTATTCGTACACGTAGCACTGAATTTTGGTTTAAATAATCCTAGTTGCTTTTAGACAATTATCACATTTGTTACAAATTGAATTTAATTTATACCCAAATATCAATAAACCGTATCTGATGCCTCTGAAATAATTTCAGATCGAACAAAAACACGTACTTTGTGTAAGTTTTCATTTGCGCACTATGTCCGAAGCCAGTGCACACACTTTTCAATCGGGCTCTGGAGGCGCAGCGAAAGCTCAATTACGCGCGACCAGTTGTATGCGACCTCACAGTTTGTATGCGTGCCACCATGTCTGGTCCACTAATACCCGCTACTACTGAAGCGGACTTGCACTCGCTCATGCCCCTCACGAACCATTCCAACAACTTACAAATTTTCAACCTAACCCCACGCCCGATAATACTCCTGAATTTTTAATTTTCGAGATCTCGCACCTTAACAACTCCCTCCTTTTCTCTGTTTCTGTGTATAGACGGCCGAGCGCCCAGATACCCAGATCTCTTTCTCGATACCCTTGCCGGATTTTTGCCACCCTATAAAAACTTAGTAGTCACAGACGACTTTAATATCAATATGGCAGCCGTAACCTCTCATTCTTCCTATCTTCATTCGCTTATTAATTCTCTCTCTCTTTTGCTAGTCCCCTCTCACCCAACTCATCATTCTATGCAAAGAGACCATATAGCGCACACCTGGCTTGACCACTTCATCACTCACGACTCTTCCTCTATCACAAGCAACCAAAAACGAATTCACCCTTTATCGCAGGCCACAATCTTATAAACATTATCGCAGTGCAGAAAGTTATTCTCTCACGCTCGCTCGAAACTCTTTCCATGACCTGCGCACTTCTCTCTCATTTTAACCATCGTCTCCTGCTCGACCCGCAAAATTTTCTCTCTAGCACTCGCTCCTTAACACCATCTCTCTCTCCTTCACTTTCATCGTACGTAAACATACTCTCTGACGTTATATTTAATAACACCATCTCGGCATTCGATGAGGTGGCCCCTCTTCGCTCAATCACCATCACGAGCTCCCGCAAGCCTTGGATCACGCAAGACATTCGGCGTCTCATGCGTGAACGGGACAAGCGCTATAGTCGCAAAAAGATCAAGCTTACATCGTAATTACGAGTGATTCAAAGCAGCGTGTAGCATCGGCAGCAATCTGCTTGACTCCTCCAAAAATAAACATTATTTTAACCGCCTCACGAACGCACCCACCGCTGCAACTAAATGACGATTACTGAGAAAAATGGGCGTCACGACCACCCCCCGCGCTTCGCCCTTTACATGCTTTTCCGGCTCCGACCTAAACAGTCATTACGCCAGCGTGGCCTCAGACGCAGAGCCTCTCTCGCCTGCTATTCTCCAGAGGCTTACGCTGGAGTCTCCCTCTGCCCCGGCTGACCACTTATTCAGCTTCTCGACAGTTTCGCAGCGAGACGTTTTGGTGGCCATCCGTACGTCAACTTCTAAGGCCACTGGTCCCGAAGGCATCTCGGCGGAAATGCTAAAACTAGTGGCGCCACTGCTAGCCGCTCCTCTCGCCTCTCTCTTCAATTCCTTGCTGAGAGATGCTGTCTTTCCGAACCTTTGGAGGTGAGCCCTTCTCTCCCCTATGCGACACCAGACCAATCGCCAAGCTTTGCAAGTTATCCAAGGCTCTTGAGCGCATCGCTCACGACCAATTTTCCCGGCATCTCGAAGCATCTGGTCTCCTTGACTCACGACAGACCAGCTTTCGCAGGGGTCATAGCACCCAGATGGCCATTGTCAAGCGCATGATAACCGTGCTTGTCCTTTTCGACTTTTCGAAAGCCTTCGACATGGTTCCCCACGGTCTCTTGCTCCAAAAGCTCAAACGTCTCATGTGCTCCGATACAGTCCTCGCGTGGTTCTACGCGTATTTGCACGATCGTCTGCAGGAGATGGTAGACGAGGGTGGCTCGATCTCAGACTGAGTTAAGGTCATGGCTGGCATTCCCCAGGGGAGCATCCTCGGCCCACTATTATTCATTGTCTTCATAAATGACTTGCCGGCATCAATCCTGAGTGTCGCGTGGCATATGATTTTTGCCGACGACACTCAAATCTACCACTTCTTCCCGCCTGCCGACCTTCGTGAGGGCATTTCCGCGATCACTCGCGATGCGGAGGCTGTGGCCGTCTGGGCCGCAAAAAACTGTCTGTTTCTTAACCTCACGAAGACCAAGGTGATGCTCTTGGGCAGCAAAGCTTTCATTTCTCGCTTAGACCTCGACAGCGTCCCCAAAGTCACCATTCGCGGGGTTCCAATTCCTTACGTATCCCAAATAAAGAATCTTGGTGTCTTGATTACCCCCACTCTCAACTGGACCCCGCATGTGAATCAAGTTTTGCGTCGGGTGTACAGTTAAATTAAAGATATTTGGCGCGATAGATGAATCGAACCGTGACAATGAATCAGCTACGATATTATCTTCCCCCCGCAAATAGCAGATTGCAGTTTCAAATTGAGCGATATAAGATAGGCTGCGAGCGCGAATACGTGGACAGTTATCCGGATTTAGTGAAAGAGCATGAATTAAGGATTTATGGTCCGTAAAAATTTAAAAACTGCGGCACTCCAAAAAACAGTTGAATAGCGTGTTGCGGAGCAGTAAACTTCCTGGAGAAAAATGCCAGTGGTTGCCATTGGCCACTGATATATTGTTCCAAGGAGGCTCCAATGGCGAAGTTGGATGCGTCATGGTTACGCGCAATTCAGCGTTCTTACACGGGTGGGCTAGGTTGGCGATGTTAGTGATGTCGTATTTCATTTTTTCGAAGGCTTTGTCTGCGTCAGAGTGCCAGATTATCGGGGTTTTATCTTTTTTCTTGCTACCCTTGATTAATTCATGCAGATGCTGTTGGGTTTCGACTTTTTGGGGTGTAGATTTTCGGTAGAAATTCACCAAGCCAAGAAATTTACGAAATTCATCTGTAGGACATGATTTGGGGAAGGTTTGAATTGCTTCCACCAATTTTGGATCTGGCTTAAGACCATACTTATTAACGGTGTGGTCCAAAAAGATTAATTTGCCCGCACCGAAAATACATCTTTTAAGATTAAGATGCGTTCTGATGCTCACTGTGTTCAGATGCTCTTTGTGTTCCTCGGGTGAGGCGAACGCCACGAGTACATCATCGATATAAGCGAAAACAAAATCTAAGTCACCTAGTGCTATATTGACATATCTTTGAAAAGCTTGCGATGCGTTTCGAAATCCGAAGATCATCATGAGGAATTCGTAAAAACCGAATGGCGTTATAACTGCAGTTTTTGGAATATCTTCCGGAACGATTGGGATTTGTAGAAATGCACTCTTCAAATCGACAGCGGAGAATATAATTTTGCCATGCAAATTACTGGAGCAGTCGTGCAAGTTAGGAACAGGGTAATTCTTGGTTGTGTGCAGCATAAAAGATTACAGTGAATCGATGAGTACAGCACTTCCAATAACCCTGAGCAAGAAAGCCCGATGAAAAGCATAATAGAATTTATTAGAAATTAGTATAAATATACCAGGAGGTCGACCCCTTGCACTCACGGCGCTTTTAAAAATTAAATCTTCTGACTTGACGGCGATGTTGAGGTAGCTATGCAACGAGCAAAATTATAGCGGCCGTTGTAGAAATTTGTGATGTTGTCGAGTTATTGGAGCTAGTTGCTCGTAATTTTATTCGGCGAGATTTCAAAAATTTCGCCGCCGTTAGCAGAGTTAATTACTGCTGCATTTTAAAGCAAGAAAAATATTCATTGCCACGGTGACGGTTTCCTCGTTGCTAATTTAATTGGCAGTGCACAGCCGATGGCGAAGTTAAAGGAGAAAATTTCTCACTTTAAGTGGCAATTATAAAATTTTCTATTACTTGCGCGCGTTGTCTGCGTCACGTGTTGAAAAACGCAAGAGAAAAAATGTTACTGCCTAATTGTACGCACGTTTTCATTTCAGAGAAAGATGGCTATAAAGCACACTGCCGTAAAGTTTTCTGGTCTTGAATGTAAGACGAAAAGAAAAAGAAATTTCGAATTGGCTAGTTGCCGCAATGAGCATGCATGACGAGAGAAAAAGAGATTTTACATATTCTCGCAAAAATTTCCAACTATGTGCAATTTTTGTACCTCTAAGTATTACGCTATTACTGGGGTTGAGACGCCTAGACGGTGCCGCGAAGAGGCGTCTAGAAGGCGATCAAGCGTGGCGTCGTAATATACTCCGACTTCTCTCAGTCCCTCTGTGTTTTCCCTCCTTCTCTCTCTCTCTTTCTCTCTCTCTCCGTTGTCCTCCGCGAAGATGCGGTTGGTGTTACTCACGAAGAGACAGCGGTAGGCCGATGAAAAGGCGAGGACGGCGGCAGCAGGTAGCGTGTGGTGACCACGCTGTGGTCCCACGCTAAGTCGGTTCAGATGAAGAGAAAATGGCAGCAGAAGCGTCCCTCGTGCGCGCCACGCTCAACTTGTTACTGCTGCTGTGCCGCGAGCCGCTTAAGGCCTCGTGAGTCGGGGTCACCAATGTGGGGCTTTGCATCCCACGCGAGTCAGGGTGCAGAAGAGGAGATGAGGTGGTTAAATAAGACTTTGAGGTATGTAAAGATGTGACTTTATTTGATTGCTTGGTTGCTGCCAGTCAGTGTAAGTGTTGGAGGTAGTCTGCTTTAGCCAGACATACATGATTTACTCATCAGCTCGGTCGTAGCGTAGTCCGCGTGTTAGAACGCCTATATGTACATGTGCGCCGATAATACGCGTGCGACGGTGACGCTACCGCTTACTCGC
Organism: Megastigmus stigmatizans; assembly: GCA_900490015.1. Taxonomy (NCBI): domain Eukaryota; kingdom Metazoa; phylum Arthropoda; class Insecta; order Hymenoptera; family Megastigmidae; genus Megastigmus; species Megastigmus stigmatizans. Next base: position 8,360 of record UELV01086307.1, on the reverse strand, counting down.
GTTAGGCTAGTACTAACAATATTATAAAATGGCAGCAGCATTTTAATAAATGCATGCGCTGAAAACAAAAATAAAATATATAAGCGTCTAACAAAACAAAATCTGTTTTAAAATTAATTTTTAAAAGTCTTACTGAAGAGTCCAAATAACAGTTCCAGGACGAAACGCTCCATACAAAGAAAAATCAAAACAAAGGTCTTAAAAAAATGAAAACAACATAAAAAATAAAAGCACCATAAAAATTGAAAACACCAAAAATATGAAAACACTCGATCCAAAACTCGGTCGGTAAGATAGGGACCTATTATCTCATTTACCTGTCATTTTAGGAAACCCACAACTCGGTCGGTAAGGTAAGAACCTATTATCAAACTTATCGACCTTTTTGCAAATCACAACTCGGTCGTTAACGTAGGCATCTACTTCTCACTTACCTGTCATATTTTGGAAATTCACAATCCGATCGGTAAGGTAAGGATCTCGTTTCAAACTGACCGACCATTTTCTTCGGTCCAAAACTCGGTCAGTAAGACAGGGATCTACTTTCTGAAAACAACATAAAAAATAAATACACCATAAAAATCGAAATACCATAAAAAATGAAAACACTAGAGAAACCGAGGTGCCATAAAAATTAAAACACCATATAAAATGAGAACACCATGAAAATGAAAACACCAGTTATGTCGTTATTATTATGTCACCCCTATTAGCAAAAAATTAGTTACATCTAAATTGGTCAACCGGAGACCGGGGACCGGAGAACCGGAGAACGCCAAAATTGGCTCCACTTCAATATAATATAAGATTCCTAGCATAACTAAACTATTCGATGATTTTTTTCAATTTGGTTTTCCGCTTTATTGTTGAGCAAATTAAAGGTAAATCCATGAAATTTAACATTGTTTCTTATGAAGCGGTAATTTTTGATACGTAAAATAGTTACTTATTTAATGCATCAATGATCCCATCATCCACATCCATATCTATCCTATCGCCGCGTATAACTGACATAAGCCGATCTATGCCACCATTCTCCTCATCGTTGATAGACTCGGCCCTTCGCTTTGGACAAACCATCAAATTTATTCCAACGCTCCTACTGCTGCTGCTGCTGCTGCTGCTGCTGCTGCTGCTACTGCTCAGTTACAAACACGCGCTGGAGCAATTGCACAAACAGTAGATTATCTTGAAGCTCCTCTTCCAACCGTATCCGCATAATGTCCACGTTATCAACGTTATCCTTATGATTTTATGTAAAATTTCATTCTTTTTCAAATTTACTTCGCGGAAAGTACTGCAATCTACGTATTTATTCTGCAAAATAAAAAGTAAAGTAATAAATAAAACAATAGCCTTCCCGTAGCCACTTGTGCTTGTCGATCAATTAAAATAAAATCATTTTTGATTTCGGTGGCGGATCGAGGATTTCGAAGTACCAATCGTTGCTTGGCAACTCTTTGATAATTGACGTTATAATTCAACATCATTTCTATTAAAATTTCTGGAATTTAACGACTATGCAATTTATAATTAAGTTTAATCTTCTGTGTCATAGCCGTAGAAATATTAATAAAAGTAGAAGCTATCGTTTCTTGTTAATGATAAAAGTGTAAAGACTCGCGTGATCGTCAAAAAACAAAATATATTTGACAGCATCTTTTTATTGCATAATTACTTACTGCGACGTTCTGATGGCTTATCAATACATATAAGTGCACTCGTCAGTCTTACCAAAAATATAATAGAACATGTGTTCTTTGAATTTGACATCTCTCTTTTGTAATTTCCTGAGCCTTGCGACAAGCATAACGTTTGTATGCAATGTCGAGTATGTATCACAATTCGTATCTTCTATCGTGAGAGCCGGCCGGTCCGCTCACCCGCAACTATTGCCTGACGGAGCTGGGGGACTGCTCGTTCCTCCACACGCTGCCGATAACTCGAGGAGGCGTTCCTCCTCGAATACGCCACAAAAGTGATTGATGGCTGATGCACTCACTGCACGCCATGTAAGCCACCCATGCAAATCGCTCGTCGCGAAATACACCGAGGAGGAGGAGGAGGAGGAGGAGGAAGAAGACAAACAGACGGGGCAGACGGTACAGACAGAAAGACCGGCCTCCTAACAACGGGGAGCGGCGCTGCTCATCGCACCAGATGAAGGGCTATCCTTCGCGGACGTAGTACGGACGCTACGGACAGTTGACGCCTCTGACAAGGATAGAGGCGTCACGAAGACCAAGGACGGAGCCGTATTGGTGCGCACTACAAGACACGGACGCGCAACAGACCTGACAGAACGTATCCGACAGGCCCTGGGGAACTAAGGGGTCATAAGAGACATGATCCCGAAGATTACCGGACTGGACTGGGTCACAGAAATACACGAGGTAACGGACACACTTAAAGACGTACTAGGGGTGGACGCAGACAGGAAGGTCTCCGTCCTCGGCCCAAACAGCCGGGGGCAGAAGATGGCCATCTGTGACCTAAAGGACCAGAACGCGACGCAACTGCTCCAGGCAGGGCGCATATGAATAGGGTTTGTCAGCTGCCGCGTGAAGACCCGTCTGATGGTACCGAGATGCTTCCAGTGTCCCGCTGACAAACGCGACAGCTGCTGGACGTGCGGCGATGCAGAGCACCGGTCCAGGGCCGGCGCTAGCACTCCTGCATGCTTCCTCTGCACAGCGCGGGGAGGAGGGGGGGGGGGCTCGTTCCTGGAATGGCTGCCTGCACCGCATGCAAGGCGGCTTTGACGGAGGCAAAGAACGGTCAACGGACGAGACATGTACCAAAATGACGACTGTACTTCAAGGCAATCTGAACGGCAGCAGTTTGGCTCACGCCCTGCTGCCCCAGCTAGCCGACGAGACGGACGCCGATGTGATAATGATTAGCGAACCGTACAGAGACAGAGACACATCGACCTGGTTCGTTAATACTACCCGCTCCGCGGTGCTCTGGGTTCGAGGGGCTGCCGCGTCGCGGATTACGGGCCAAAGAAGGGGTGAAGATTTCGTGTTGGGCGAGGGTGACTGACGTGACCTACGCCAACGTGTACCTCACCCAGAACTGTAGCGCCGCGCAGTTTGAACTGAAAGTGACGGCTCTCGAGGACGCGTTAAGGGACATCACTGGCGATATAATTCACGCGGGCTACGTCAATGCCAGGGCCATCCAGTGGGGCATGAACACGACGAACAAACGCGGACATTTACTGTTGGAGATGGCCGTTAGGCTAGATCTAACGGTGGCAAATGAGGGACGGACGACGACATACAGAAGACTTGGTTTCGAATCATCCATTTCCGACGTGACGTTCGTGACAGACAGACTTATACCGAGAGTCAGGAGATGGCGGGTGTTCGAGGGCTACACGGCCAGCGACCACCAGTACATTATTTTTGTCGTGACAAAACACGGACAAATAAGAGGACCCTCCCTCCCCCGGTAGGATGGAACCTCAAAAGACTAGACATTGACAGACTGACGTCACAACTAGACCGTGAACCAGAACCGGTGACGGTGATCCCTTGCGGCATCGTGGGCACGGAGAGAGTGGAGAAGTTGGCAGTAGAGACGGTGGGGCTCTTGAGACGGCTCTGTGACGCCTCAATACTATGGAAACGAACAAGATGCGACAAAAAACCGATATACAGGTGGACAGAGGACATCGCGCGCCTAAAGCGCGAGTGGTTACGGCTCCGATGGAAGGCCCAACGGGCCCGCGATACAGCGACTGCGACGAGCCTCTCGGAGACGTACTGAGTCGCGCGACGACAACTGAGACTTGCGATTAACGACAGCAAATGGAAAAGCTGGACAAAACTGATCGACGAGGTCGACTCGGACCCCTGGGGAACGGGTTACAAGATTGTAACTCGCAACCTGGGACGGAACGGGCCACTCGCGATCAGAGACGAGACAAAGATGGACAGAATAGTCGATGGACTCTTCCCGTCGCACCCTGAACAAGAGTGGACGGGAGATGAGGTCGACCACGACGAGGTGCCGGAGTTCACAGCGGGCGAGCTCAGCCTGGCCGTTGCTCAACTCGCTAGTGGGAAGGCACCAGGTCCTGACGGCGTCCCAGCGGAGATCCTCGGGATAGTCGGGAAACGACGCCCGGAGACGCCCCTCAACCTGTACAACATGTGCCTGGTGGAGGGTGCCTTCAGTAACGAGTGGAAGACGGCGCGACTGATCCTCATTGAAAAAAAAAAGGGTGGGGATCCCAACTCGCCGTCGTCCTATAGGCCGTTGAGCCTGCTCAATACATTGGGTAAGCTCTTCGAACTGCTGCTTAGAGCCCGAATTCAGCAGGCTGTACAGAACGCTGTCGGCCTGAATGACAGACAGTACGGATTCAGGAAAGGACGATCGACGATAGGAGCGATCCGGGAGGTGATCGACTCCTTCGACAGAGCACAGACTAGCCCCCACAAGGACAGGCCAATAGTGCTCATGGCAACACTCGACGTACGAAACGCCTTCAACTCGGCGAAGTTGGAGGACATCATGTGGGCGTTTTCCGATGCCTTCCCGCTGCCTCCCTATCTTCTCCGAGTTATGAAGGGCTACCTACGGGAACGCTACATCACTTACGTAACGGAGACCGGGGTTAAGCACAGGAAAATCACCGCGGGGGTGGCACAGGGCTCGATCATGGGCCCCGATGTATGTAATGTGATATATGATGAAGTGCTGGACCTTCCGATGCCTCCGGGGGTCCACCTAGTCGCATACGCAGACGACCTAGTCATCGTCATAACGACGAGTGACACACGCCTCGCTCAGATGCGACTGAACCAAGCGATGAGACGAGTACAGGAATAGATGGAAACACGGGGACTACAGCTAGTGACGCAAAAGACGGAACTGCTATACTTGACGAGAATACGGATAGACACGACGATACCCATGATGGCGGGGCAGTCTCTCGTGCGGCCCGGAGGGGAGGCCAAATATCTCGGGGTTACCTTGTATACGAGGATGATCTTCTGGCCGCACATCACGGGCGCCGCTGAGAGGGCAGCCTCAAAGACAGTTGCGCTCTCCCGCCTCATGACAAACACGAGAGGACCGAAACCGAGCACACGTAGACTACTCGGCGGTGACCCACTCGGTGGTCATGTACGGGGCCGAAATATGGGGTGGCGCGTTACGGGTTGAAAAATATCGCAAGGCCATGGCCGCAGTACAGTCTCCGAAGGGGCGGTACTGGTGATCACCGGGGTTGTCCCCATAGACCTCCTAGCTCTTGAGCGATGGAGGATCTACGATACGTGCAATGAAAAGGGGAGAGCGAGAGCCACCACAGACGCACGGACAGAGACACTGGCAGACTGGCAAACTCGCTGGACGAACAGTGACAAAGACAAGTGGACGAGACGCCTAATACAGGATGTACGTCTCTGGACGGAGAGGGGAGCGGGCCACGTAAATTTTTACTTAACCCAGCTCCTCTCAGGACACGGGTACTTCCGAAACTATCTGCATCGGATGGAGAAGGTAGTAGGTAACGACCCCGTCTTACAGGTACTGCGGACACTACAGAGACGACACCGAGCATACGTTCTTCGCGTGCCCACGACAGCCAAAAAACAGAGACTGCAGACGACAACAGGGTACATGACATCAGACAACGTCGTGATACTCATGCTAAACAGCAAACAAACATGGGATGACATAACACGATACGTGACTAAAGTCCTACAGGGCAAAAAGTTTGACAACTGCCTTGAAGACTGACGCAATAAACGAAGAATAGACAAAGACAAACAAGACAGATACGATATACGTAGGACCTAGACACGCCGGCCGACCCGAAGTAATGTGCACAACAGTCCCGGGTCGGTTTGGTGAAGAGGGTGGATGTTACAGTTCCTTGCTCGGTAGTTGATTCAATCAACCGTTGATCAAGGAGCTGGGGGTAGGGTTTAGCTGACTGGACGCTGACGGATGCCTCGAACGCGATGGGTATCGCCTATCTCGGTCCTGACTGACGATAGCCCACTGCTGGGCTCATAGGCGGGTGACGGGCCCCGAGCTCGATGTCTTAGACCTCGGGAGCGGGATTCCGAGCCCGTCTGCGGTCGCGAAGTGATTTGCACTTTTTAACCACCATAAAAAAAATCCAGCAGGGCATATGAAATCCTGCGCGCTGGTCTAGCTCTATATAAACAAAAATTTCAAAATTTCAAAAAACACTTAAAACCAACTTAAAAACTAATAGAAAAAGCCTGCAATCTACTCAAATATGCACTTATATCCTGCTAACTTCGTTACTAGGTCAAATCAGAAAATCGCAAATTGCATGCTTATTCTTAAACTTGATCTTGAAATTTGATATCTCATCTCCAGTATCTTGCTAGCATAGATCTTGCTGTCGTATACATCTCTGTTGAAGCATTTCTGCTTTTCTTGAATATTTCTTTTTCAATGTTGTTTAGTCTGGCGGGACATGTTAGTCCAAATGCGCATGTCACCCTGTAACGTGGGAACATCTCTCTGTGTTGTAAGCTTGAATCACATTTGCAGGTCGAAGTAAAAACGATGTCAATAACTACTATTCGATCTTTATGTTTTCGTTGTTGTTCTAAGGGGTACATTGAGTTTGTAAATGTCTGTGTCCCTCGTATTCCTCTATAGAAATACAGAAGAGCTTTATTGTTTCCCAAGTAATTGATGTCACCGTATGACATTCTGTAACTGTTATTTTCCTTGATCGGTTTACCTGGTGGATTTATTCTACGTCTTGAGAGTATATTATCTGCATTTTCTTTTGCTATAGTGTCAAGAAAACTGTTTCTATAGGTATATCTGTGAGTGTTTCCCTTTTTAAGTTCAATTCTTTAACAAAGTGTATGTGATTTATTTCCTCTATTTTTGGATTGTTACAAAAAAAGCACAGTTGTCATTCATAGTTTGTTGATTTGCTCTTGTTGGTTTTTGGGATTTTGCGAAATATGTCCATTTTGAAGAGGTTAAAAATATTTTAGAATTATGAAAAAAAATTTCCCGTAATGTTTGAACATCGATTGCACTTTTTTGCAGTATTTTGAATTATTGTCATTGCATTTTCCTTATGAA